>OFHS01000062.1:16707-43914 GCA_900245855.1 Calvadosia cruxmelitensis | reverse complement strand
CCGAAGATGGTAAATTGGAATTTGTTTAAAATACGTGTAAATTATACCTTCTTTTCTTAAGTTAACATCGATGGAAGTAACTTTGAAAGTAACTGTAACTAGTAACTTTTCCTGACAGGTAACTAGTAACTTTTGAAAGTTACTTTTAGAAAATAATAACTTTAAAGAGTAACTTTCCATTTTCGAAATAAAGTAACTTTAACTGTAACTAGTTACTTTTAAAAGGTAACTTTTTCAGCCCTTATGTTAGGTTGTTGTTTTTATTATTTTCTCGTCCTTCTTTTTCTTTTTAGAACAACAAATTTACTCTCCGTTCCAAGTGCCGTCCCATTCTATGTCGGCTGCTCTTATCCTGGAAGGAACCACATCAAAATTAACGTACAGGACGTCAGAATCTACCCAGATACATTGACACCCAGGTACGCTCCAGCCTGCGTCTGACTGTCATTGGACGCAACTAAAGATCACAAATCGACTAAGCTATTCTAAATTACACTGTTACAATTTTTAATCTACATCTATTATACAGTTTAATTTGTCAAAAGAATAAGCCTTGTTTATCTGGGTCATCATCGTCTTCCATTCAATAAAAAAAGATTTTATTTCAATTGAACTTGCGGGGAAATAACCTACAACAAATGAATGAAAACTAATACTTTATATGATCAAACTTGTCTATACAACTATCTACAAACTACTCAATATAATTTCCTGAACGTGGAACTAAAAGTTACCTAGAAGTACTACTTTGAAGTCTGAGTTCTTGGTCCGTCTAGTCTCGCCTCTTCTTATCTCATTCATGCCGATTTGTATTTCATTGAACAATTTGAATCATGGAATTGTTCAGATTAAACTCCAGATTTATAATGTTGAAGAAATCTTCTTAACATGGGTCTTCAAAACATACAAGCATATGTGCTTATGGGATTTCCCAGATAGTTTTCAAGCCTGTAATTTGTTTGTGCTGTAATTTATATTATTGTTTCTTTTGAGTTGAATTGATCACGTAAATATCTATCTATTTATTACTCCTGATGCGATTTATGATGTTCATGGTGCGTTTATATTTACAGAGAAGTAAGAGAGCTTTCCAATCCAATAATAGCTGTTCGTCCTATCAATGGCTACTTGGTTTACCCTGACGGTATTACTTTGCGAAACCTCACCATATCCTCAATCGACAACAGCGTCCCTGAGGATCGAAAACTGTTTGATGTTCGACTGATCGATGTCAAGGGTGGCGCGAGGATTGATAACGACGATGCCACGGCAAGGCTTGAAGGTAAGCAATGCCATCCAAGTCAACATATATGACGTCTTATAGGACGTCTTTACGATGTGCCCACGACGTCCAAACGTTGGGAAACCTTCCACGGGACGTCCTACGACGTCTCACGCTTGTCGAGATACCGTAATTATAATTTTAAGGAAATTAGCACAGCTTGAAGAAATTTGCATCAGTATTAAATCCAGCTCTCTCCATTTCGAAATCAGAGACATCAACCTTGGCAATTTACAAAATGGTAGCTTGTGAAAATGGTCTATTGGTTCATGCTTAAAGAAACAAGACCCTGGTTACCATTTCGCACGTATAATTTCTATCATTTAAATGCACGAATCGAATGCTTCATATTTGGGATGATTTTCTTGCAGTCGAGAAGAGTGATTATGCGAATGGTCTCTTTGGCATCTCCCCTGCTGGTTGTGGAAGGATCGTAATTGAAAGCACGAAAAACGTGACTTTCACCGTGGAGCGACAGCGTGGAACATTCCAGAAAGTCAACGTCCATTGGGAAGTACATCAGCAAGGTGCAATTGCAACAAATGATTTCTCACCTGCTTCTGGGAGCATTTCCTTCGCTCAAGCTCAGCAGCAACAGGTAAGACTAATGGGAACTCCTTACAAAGAGTAGTAACTAGTAAGAAACTAAAGAGTAGTCTAGTAAATATAAAGTAGTCTAGTAGTCTAGTAAGTAGTAAGTACATAAAGAGTATAGCCTATACAGAGACAATAATGACAGTTTATTTTCTGACATGGAATTGCTTGCTCGTGAATGATGTTATCCTTAAAGCAGAAAGCTATAGTTTACTAAAGCGACGAAAGTAAACTGTAAGAGGTGATTATATTTCATCATTGAAAAAAAGGGATAGAAAAGAAAGGAAAATAGAAATCTGTAACAGTAGGAATAATACATATGGTCTAGTTATGTTATGTTGTAAGAATGTAAAACATTCTGATCAAGTGCCAGCAGTCTGTAGGTTCATATATAGATGTTTGGGCACGGAGTGGTTAAAGTTGTTAAGCAGGGCATCCAGATATCATCTTTCCGACTTTTCTCGAAATTCTATCGAATGCTTTCGGTTGTGTTCTTTTAAGGTTCTCACATTAATACCAATCGATGATAACCTTCCTGAATTGAAAGAAGATTTTACATTGCGATTGATGACAGCCACCTCCGAAGATGGAATCACACCAATTCTACCGACCAGTGGAGCAAGCATAGATGCAAATCGCGATTCTTGTGGAATTTCCATTGAAAAAAACGACGATCCGAATGGATTGTTCGAGCTCAGGCAAATCTCTCCTTTGAATGTACCAATTCCTCCGCTACCGAAGCCTGTAAATATTAGCGTTGAAGAAAGCAGTGGAAGTGTTCGTTTGTTCATCGTTCGTGCGCAAGGAGAAGAAGGTAACTATGCTTCTACCACTCCATCACCACCATCATGGTCTTCACAATGTCCATGCGACTGTCGCTAACATCATACCTCCTCAGCCATCACGCCATCAGTCCACCGCAGCTTTCATTCCCGTCCTACATGTGATCATCTCTAACATCAACTAAACCACGACAATGATTTTCTTATTCTTCCTATAGTTTGCCTCCTCCATTTTTATCCCATCCCTGTTCTGCATCATTCTCTTCTTCATTCCCTGCACTATCATGCACCTGTTACCATGAACACCAACAGTTTTGCCTCCTCCTTCGCCTCCTCTTTTTTCACCTTCGTTTCTACCACACCCTATTTTCTCCGTCGCCACAATCGTCGCCGCGTCATTCAATCTCTCAATCACTACGATTGCCACTAATGCCGCTACCATGATTATTATACCACGATGATTATTGTTGAGTTTTGTTTCTGTTTATCAGGGACTGTGTCTTGCGAATGGAGAACGGAGCCTCTGACAGCTGTCGAAGGCGTTGACTATACGGCTGGCGTCGGCAGAGAGACATTCCAGCCAGGTCAAAGGGTCGCTCTCATTAATATTGACATTCCTGACAACAGCATACCCGAACTGGAGAAGACCTTTGCCGTTCGCCTCTTTAACCCCACAGGAGAAGGTGAGCCATTCGACTAGCAGGAATCATTTCGAGCAAATATAGAGAGATCAATGATGAACATCGCGACCTATGATGCTAAGCTATGATAAGGCATCAACATTGCACTAATTGACTTTGTTATGTTCGAGAGGATTGGCGACATTGAGGAGACGCAGGATTGCATGTGCCAGCGTCAACAAACCCAAGCTCAAGTGAATATAATTAGACAGATCACGTGGATATAATAGAAGATCCAACTGCGCATGTGCAGACAGAGTGACGTTTTACATTAATTAGCATAAGTATGAATATACCACTGATTTGTGAAAAGATGAATGCGGAGAAACCTTCTGCAGATTGAGAGCAGTCTGGTTTCTCCTTCGTTTTGAATCGCTATCATTCTTTCTCTGCAGCAACGCTAGGGAATGCCTCCGTGACCTACATCACCATATTACCTAGCGACGACGCGTTCGGTATATTCAGTGTGACTCAGTCCACCTCCGCTTATAAGGAGGGTGACACAGCCATTGTCCAAGTGATAAGACAAGCTGGAGCACTGGGACTAGTGACGTTACACTGGAAGGTGGAGCAGCCAAGTGCAAAGAATCAAGTGACGCCGGATAATGGCACCGTCAGCCTTGCAATAGGAGTGCGCAATGCCAATATCGTGTTCTTAGTCGTCGATGACAACGTAAGTGAAGCAAGCCATGCAATCGCATCATAATGCGCTATAGAAGGTCATGATGGATGGCCGTCAAATCGACGTAGGCAGCTAATGATTGATCTACACAGCTGACTACTGTTCTGTGTTTCGATGCACACTTCACAGCTCTAAGTGTTTTTACCAAGGACGTAGTTCCATCTAAGCGGCTCTTCCGTGTATCTGATTTAAAAGGCTGGAATCTACTAAATCGGGATATGTAAATATTTAAAGTTAGACCTTGAACCTTTTGGCCTCGTGCACCAGACACTCCAGAGAGCTGGTTCTGTATAACGGAATGTGTTATCGTTATAGCAAACCGAAGAGGCGTCATTGGAACTCTTCTGCTGACTCGAGTTCATTGATCTTTGCTTGCCTCATTTGCAGATTCCCGAACCGAGTGCGAGTTTCTCGATTGAGATATTCAACGCATCACAAGGAAGAATCGAAACCAGCAAAAGTTCCGTTGACTTGACTATCTCTGCCAGCGATTACCCGTTTGGTTTATTTGGACTGTCTCCTTCGCAATTGACAGTCAATGAAGGGAACGCATCGCTGCCTGTGCCAATTACGATCAGCAGGGAGCGTGGAAACAATGGATCGGTCAGGGTATATTACGAGACATTTGCGATGACTGGAGAGAGCGGAGTGGGTGCCATTCCTGGTCAAGATTTCATTGGCCTTCAGGAAACTGTGGTATTTCAAAATGGCGAGCAAAGCAAATCTGTCAATGTCACTATATTGAGCGATGACCTGCCAGAGGCTAGCGAACATTTCTTCTTGAACATCACAAGAGTTGAGTTAGTGAACCAGACAGTGGATAATGGTGAGCCGCAGGAATCCTTCTTACTCGCTATATGATATATATATATAACAAATAGGAACCGATTTCGTCCACTAGGGGACCATATACTGTAAGATGCAATTGATTGGCCCCCTCCAGTCCCTACCTGGTCCCCTATAGAATACCAAAAAGGAACCAATCTGTTTCCCCCTGTCGGTCCCCTTGAGGACTATAAAAGGTGCAAGAGATCTGTCCCCTTTCGTTCCCTTGTTTCTTAGAGTGTTATAGGCGTGCACGGTGGTGGCCAGGCATTGCTCAGCAGTTCACTTTCTAAATGTTGAGCACATTCATTTAATTCTTCTGGGATCTTTTTCAGCCGCGGGTGATTCCCTTCCTGCGATTTCGTCTCTCCACGCCACGGAGATCATCATCGCTCCAAATGACTTTGCCTTTGGCGTGCTTCAGTTGTCTGCTTCTATGGTAAACGTAACAGAGACGTCTGGTCGTGGGTTCGTAAACATCACCAGAACGCAGGGATTGTTCGGAAAGGTGAGAATGATCCTTTTGTGATAATTGTTGGGCTGAGATGGAGCTTTTATAATTGAGCTTCAAATCTTCTTTGCCAGGTTTCTGTCAGTTTCGAAATTGTAAGAAGTCCAGAGCTCACTTCAATCGATTACGAAGTCCATTCATTTGAAGTCACGTTTGAAGAAAACGAATCCACAAAAGTGCTCCCTGTGACCATCATCGATGACGACGTCCCAGAATTCATAGAGGTCATGACAATTCGACTCCTTCCGCAAAGTATCCTGGGTGGAGCAGTTCTAGGCTCGATTGTCGAATGTCAAGTGAACATTGCTGAGAACGATTTCCCATACGGTCTGATTGGTAAGATGAATCAATGCAGAAACTAAATTCATACGATTACTAAAGCTTCGGGGGTCCTACCCGACGCTGGCTGAACAGCTTGATTCTCGTAAGAACTGTCCTGACAGAAAGCATGTCGGCACGTGTCTTCATTTCGTGCAACGCATTCAACAGCAGAGTGTGAATCGTTCTGATGGAAATGACAGGCAATTACCACTTGAGAGGCGTGACAGAAACACTTTAAAAGCACTCGAAAAAGCCGGCCTCAATGGAAAGTCTTCCGCTCCTTCCCAACTGGCTCGACGTCGTGGCGGATAAATGGCGAAGAGAAGTAAATCCTCTCTTGCTCACAATGATCACTCGCTATAGCTTAAAAAAACCATCCATCGTGTTCAGCATTGCATCTAGTATTACACTGGCTATTAAAATGGTCGCCCGCTTGTAACATTTTGTCAGGAATCGTCTTGAACGGAGCTTAGACTGTGAACACTTCCTCCGCAGAAATTACGAGGTAAACATATCGCGCTATATCTCAACGCGCTTTCGTTGCCCCACTCCAAAATTTTGGAAACGTATAGTCAGATCGTTGACCAATATTGTGCGATTTTAAAATGAAAAATCCATTTTGAGCGTGGCAATCTACGACCGGCCAAAGTTGAAAATTATTTTCCATTCTAGCCCCGCGAATTGTTATTTATTTTGCTATATCAGCACATGAGTCGAATTAGCGTCAAAATAGCTTTCAGATGGTATTTGAACCATTTCTGTGGTGCGTGTTTACCCGACGTTATAAAGCAAAATGTATTTCGATCAGGGGGTTGTGCTGAAGCGGCGCGAAAGTTACGAGGCCGATATTTCGCGTGTTTTCACACCTTTTGAGCTGAAATTGCACGAGTGAGTTATCCTTAACCGTGTCTATATGTCTACGAAATTTTAACAAAATCTGAGGGGGTGAGGGTCAATCTTGTGCGTTTTGGCATGGAATGACCCTCAGGCTAAAAGAAAGACCTAGAAGGTTACATTCTAGGGCATCGAAATTCAAGACTTCGTTTCATGTGTGAAATCAGATATTCTTAGTTTCATTTCAGAAACCAATCGAAATTATAGTGTATATTAGAATTATATAAATTAGTATATTAGTTCTTTTCTGTTTCATCGAATAGCTTCTTGACTCCATGCCGTTACGTGTTCCGTTAGTTATCTAACTGAATTCAACTATAAATATTACAAGAGCGTCGATAAGTCAACAATAATGGCGGTGCGCCATGGATCCTTCAGTTATAATGTGTTGACTATCCTTGATCAAATGTTGAAAATGTTAAAAAACTATTAGTTGATTAATATTCTGTTGTTTGTGTTTAATTATATTTTGATTATATTTCTATTGCAACTCAACCACGTGAGAACGCCAATTAGGCTGCTGAATAATTGAACTAAAGATGGCGATGATGATGGTCTTCGTTGTGGCAGACGCTGAGCTTTCTTCATTTACTCATAGGTTTTGCGGATGGCTCTCGCGTGAGACTGCTTCAGGAACCTCAATCATCCATTCCCACTGTGGTGCGATTAAACGTCAGTCGAAATGGTGGAGCGCATGGCCCTGTTCAAATCACTTGGAATTCAACCGATCACGAAGGAATGACGTCATCTGACATTGCTCCATCAAGTGGCAATCTGCTGTTCTTGAGCGGTGAACAATGGAGGGAGATCACCTTCGGCGTATTGCATGACGACAAAGCAGAAGTCAATGAAGTAAGTGCAAGTTGAACTTGCATATTCAGCTGCATGGCGAGGCTACAGTCAAGTCTGTATTATCAGCCACCTCTATAGAGCAGCCACCTGTGTATAAAGGCCACTTTTCGTAGCCTCAAAATGACACTTTCTATAGAAATGAACCTGGACAGAAAGGCCACCTGTCTATAAAGGTCTTTTCTCATGTCCAAGAGGTGACCGTCGTAGACAGGTTTCGCACTGTAATAGCCTCTGAATCATGCAACATCGGCTCCAATCGAAATGTAAATATAGTCGAATCCGCTTAATTGGACCTGATTGATAAATCTTGTTTGGCTTGTTTAAGCGGTTGAACCAATAATCCAAAATATATTGAGCAATAACACGTTGAAAGTTGAGTGGTCAAAATGGTCAAAAATTACGGTCTCATCATCATCAGAATTCTATTACCTCCGCAAACGTAATTCACTTTTCTTTTTTTACTTTCAGACGATCTTCATTAGTCTGGTCAGCATAGTCTACGGCAAGGCGGTTGTTAGCGCGTCGACTGCCATGGCAACTGTTGTCATCCTCCCAAGTGACCGGCCGTTTGGAGTTGTTCAATTTGCTTCTGCCTCATACCAAGTCATTGAGCGGAATGTGACGAGCGATGCTGCTATTGAAGTAAAACGATCTAGAAGCTTCCATGGAACTCTTGAAGTCAAGTACAGGTAAACTGCAAGCTGCTCACTGGGTGAGACACCCCCCCACCCCCATCCCCGGTAAGCTTATATCGATTTGTGAAATTTCAGACTGAGAAAGTAGCAGACTTGTGAAGTAGCCTTATACGTGAAGCGAAACAACGTCTTGCTGCCAAGTGCTGTCTTAAATGAGACCCCTTTGATGTTTGTTTCTATAAACATAATAGCTCTTCAGTGATTGTGAATTCTGTTTATCCCCATCTTGCATCATTGGTATGCAAATGGTTAAAACAGCTTCAATGAAGGCATTCGGGATGTATTGCACTACATAGAACCATGATACCACTCATCGACGGTATAGTCGCATCAAGTTCTGCTGGATGGGATCTTGAATCTGGTCTCCACAACTTCCTCTTTTTACCAATAGGACATTGCACTATCAGCTGGAGTCGGCTGCCATCGCCAATGGCGATTACAAATCGGTGGACGATGGCTCGTTGGTCTTCAACGACGGACAAACGACCGCCTGGATCAACATTTCGATGGTCGCCGACGGCAATCCGGAATTGGACGAAGTGTTTGGAATCGAGCTCCAGTCCGTCACGTTGCAGCATCACAGTCCAAGACCTGGTAACGAGCCACAGATTGGTCCATTGAGGAGAGCAAATGTGACCATAATGGCCAATGACGCGCCGTATGGAGAATTCGAATTAGAATTGCGTGTCTCAGACACAGGGAGCGATGGTCGTCGATATTCAGTTGTGGAACCACAGGGAAGCAACGCCGTTCCAGTCTCCTTCAGAGTCATACGAAAGAAAGGTATAAGAGGGTTGATGTAGTTATTTGTAGAATAATAATAGTTATTCCAGATATTCTGGAGCCAATCATCCTGCAGACACTCTTCTGAATTCTTTCTGTTTATCGTTTCTAAGTGCTACGTTCCCATTTTAGGTACTGTTGGCAATGTGTCCGTATCTTGGCGAATCGGTGCTGCCTCGACCATTGATCTAAGCAATGATATCGATGGCGGTCACGGAGGAACGGTCAATTTCGTCGTTGGAGAAAGTCTCGCGTCGTTCGTGGTCTCCATCTTGAATGATACATTACCTGAAATTGACGAGTATTTCACTGTTGAGTTGTATAATCCGACCGGCGGTTCTATTCTAATGCCCGGCAAAAGTACGGTCCAAGTTATCATTCAAGCCAATGACGACGTTGCCGGTCAAATTGATTTCCAAGACAGGTCCAAGTCTGTGACGGCCAAGGAAGGTGATGTCATTGTACTCCACCTCACGCGCTCTCTTCCTGCAAGTGGAAATGTCACACTCAACTGGACATTCGTAGATTCAAACGCAGCGACAGATTTCCAACCGACTTCTGGGCAAGTGAAATTCAACCAGGTAAGCTATTGCCCCGAAACATCCAAGCAGGGTGGGTGAAGAGAACTACAGAAGTCTTGTCATTTGGGCATTCTTAAGTTTGAGCTGGTAGATTATTAACCCAATTTGCATACTGCCGGTTACCTTTGATTGATGTCAATATGTAAAACAACGCTGTCCAAGGATTCTGGTTGCTCGAGAGGAAGCTTCTGTATAGAGATGTGATCACCTCTGTCTGGTTGAATGTTGTTAACACGGGGGTGTTCTCACTGAGTTAATGATCGAAGGTTGAAGCTCAATTTGAAATACAAAAGCTGCTGTGTCATAATCCCTTGGAACTGAACTGAATTCATTGTTTTGCAGTTTGTATCCCATATTTTTTTACAAGTTCAGTATGTGATGTTCGTTCGAATGATGTGATATAGATTGCTGAATAAATATTTCTTTCAAGAAGTTAAGTTTTTACTATCTCCTGGAAGCAATGACAGGGCTAATCTTTGTATGTTTAAACCATCAACGCTGTTTGTCGTACATTTTAGAGAATGACTGTAGCAACCATCACCACGACTGCGAAACTAGATGCCGTGCCAGAAGTAGACAAGAAGTTCGTCGTACGGGTGTTCAATCCTGTCGTATCGGGCATCTCACCCACTGGGGCCGAGCATCTATTGCCATCGCAACAAGAAGTGAATGCTGTTATCGTACTGGGCGCCAGTAATGAGCCTCACGGCATCTTCGAGTTCGCCCCAGGCCCTTCAGCGTACACTGTCGATGAAGGTGTTAGTGTCAAGTTGGATATTTTACGAGAATACGGAAGCATAGGTAAGTTGATGCTACAGTATGGATGAAAATATAATAAACAACTCTCCTATAGGAATTGTTGCATTCTCGATGGATTATAGTTATTTTGCAATCTCGACGCTGAAATTGAAGATGTCAATACATTATAACATTAGTTCTTGTATATATTGTAACATCATTTGAAGATAAGGGCGCTTTTGACACGAATGATTTCATACACACTTACAAACATTCCCACATGCAGTATATGGAGCGATCACAGTTATATCTGTGGATGGGTGAACACAATCTCGCATCAAGGAGATGTGAAGGAATTAAGATTATTCATCTAAAGATGGGAAATTGCTAGAAACTGCTAACCTTCCGCAATGTTAGAGTTGATTCACTGCATCGCTGAATTAGTCAAAATATAAATCAATTGGGGATCCTTTTCGTAATGCGCTCAGTATTTTATAAGTTGTAGAATTGTAAACATGTTTGCAAGTTCTTGTGTATGTGCTGAGGCTTCGTCCTTCGCTGCTTGATCAATGAGACCGCAGGTATAGAAGTGATTATGGAATGGATAGCTGTTTCTAAGCCCTTGATGAGCCGTAATATTGGTACCATCACTAACAATGTAAGGCACTCTATCCTATCTCTAGCAACCCGCCTGAAGTGACCACCCGAAGTGATTCCGTAAACGGCAGACTACACACCTGCAATGTTAAAAACCTTATGTGACGACCAATTTATTACTTAGATGGCCGTCCAAGACAGGTGCGACTTTTTGAGCGGGAAGCGATTACTTTCAGCCATTTACTGGTCCGACGATAAACACACTTTAAACAAATACAAGCCTGTAAAACGAATATTATATAATTATATAAATACAATTATATATACTATATATTATGTCATCATCATCATCATCATTTTATTTATGTGTAGGCCTACTTCTGTGTTACATACGTTCAGACGTTGCTTTATTCACTCGTTCATGTTCAGGTGATGTGATGTTGAAGTATCAAGCATTCGAAGTAAACGCCGACGCAAACAGAGCGAGATCAGGAGACGATTTCTACGGCAATGAAACAGAAGTGATTTTCAAAGATGGCTTGAAATCCCTCACAGTAGAGATCCCTACTGTCAATGACGATATCCCTGAAGAAGGAGAGGCTTTCTTTGTGAATTTAACATCTGTTGTGTTGACTAGCACCGGCTCTGCGACGGTCCCACCCAAACTAGGCGACGTTCGAAGTGTTCTTGTTGTCATCAGAGCCAATGACGGAACACAAGGAGAACTCGCGTTCACACCTGAATCTACCAGGTAAGACGAGGTCACAGTATGAACGTTTATCCTTACCACTGCATAAGCTCTGATCATGTGAGAAGCAGTCAGTTAAGGCTGTCGCGCTTACCCTGCAGAGGTGTCTTGCAGTCTTTCTAGATTGCGATTGTTACTATGATCTTCACTTGTACACCAGCTATATACATTTCTACGTAACTATCCTTAAACTATACAATTTAAAAAACCTATTATAAAATTATTCCTAAAAACTAAAATTGCAATCATGCTGTTCATCAAAAGTTCCACGGACACTGATGGCATTTCCTCGTTGGATGGCAATGCTCAATCTTTGAAAGAAATGACACTTAGATTTATTCTCATCGCATGTCTTGTTGAGAATGGACCCAAGCTCATTACTTGTTACTTGTTGCTCTCTTCACTTGTTAGTTCGTAATTGATGTTTTCATTTCGTCGCTAGTCCCGTCTTTCGCGAGGCATCGGCATCTCATAACCTCACCGTGCAAAGGTACAAGGGCGCATTTGGCAACGTCTATTGTTTCTATTTCGTCAATCAACTCACCGCAGGATCACGTGACTTCTTCGTAGCTGGCGGCATCATGGCTGGGGGCGTTGCCAGGTTGGATTTTGAAGATGGCGTCCGATTCCAGAACATTACGATTTACATCATCAACGACAATGAGACGGAAACCGACGAGCAGTTCGAAGTTGGAATCACGGTGCAGAATGCCGTTGCCAATGGGGGCGTTGTGATTGGTCAACCGAGTCGCACGTTAGTGACCATCTCGGCCAATGATGATGCGCACGGCGTATTTGAAATCGCCCCATTCTCCTCTCATCTTGTTCTCCATGAATCACCTGGACATTCGTCAGCCAGTGTCACTGTACAGCGGTCGAGAGGCACGTACGGCACTGTCGTTCTGCGGTTCACTTTCCTGAACGAGACTGCAAGCAAAGACCTGACGCCATTCAGCGACACCATCACGTTCTTGCCAAGCATGAAGGAGGCTAGCCTCAAAATCCACGCCATAGGTGACGAGACGCCTGAACTGAATAGAACATACGTTGCTGAATTATCCATTATCTCAGGTAAGGCTTGCCATACCATTGTGGCCTTCTGGAAGCTTCCTTTCATCGTTCGCGCTATCCACGCTTAGTGATATGCGAGGTAAAAAACAACCTCTCTTACGTTCTGTACCAATAGAACAGCTATAAATATATTACCTGTCTACAGCGACCAGAAGATGAATATCACGTAATAGGAACTCACCTGTCTGTAAAGACCACTTGGCGATTAGGTTTTTTTACCCTTGACGTGGTCCTTGTAGAGAGGTTTGTTATATGACGAAGTCCACCATTATCATAACGAGCATCTATACACAAAATTAACTTGTGAATAACGGTCACTTTTTCTGTTCCAAGGACGGTCGTTATCGACAGGGTTTTAACTAACATGCTTATGATTTGTTATCCATGTTTGTCTTTCCTTATAAGGTGATGCACGCCTTGGCGCCAGGAGCACATTCATGGTCACCATTGTTGAGAATGACGATCCTTACGGCCGAATGTCGATCCGTTTTCTCGATACGACTGCAAGAACCATTCAAGTCGAAGAAACAGTCGGCGCCGTGCGAGCCGTGATCGAAAGACGTGGTGGACTAAACAGTCAAGTGTCCGTCGATTTGCAAACAGTCGCACAATCTGCCATTTACCAGCATGGTGACGTGTTCAACTTGGCATTCGATCAGATCTTCAAGACCACCAATGCGTCTGCGTTTCACTCCTTCTCGGCGTTTGGTCATAGCTACTTGCTGCTTGCCGTACCGTCTTATGAAGTGATACCGTCGGACGCTGAGAGCGGCACCGTTTCTACTAGCACGCTTTTTATATGGCGTGGTGCATTCATTCCTATTCAGGTAAATGAAGCCTGACACAACACGTTGAATGTCCAATTCACCCTCCATCTCCTCAGTCGAAGGACCCATTTTCATTTCAGCTAATCATGATGTTTAATATGGTGCACAGTTTGATAAAAAGAACATATCCTCAAGCAGTTTACAATTCCAGGAAGATAACAAACATCTGCTTCAACCAGATTAAGGGATTTTTGTATTCGTATATGTTACGCTTCCTTCTTCATTATTGCATTTGTTTATTTCCATCATTATGTTATGCCTTTTCAACCGTTCAATATTTCAACTTATTTCAGGTGTTTTCTGGACATTCAACAGTGATGTGGACCTCGGTTGTAACTGATGGTCAAACGAGGCTGATTCAGTTGAATCATGGCACAGTGAATAACTACGAAACCAACTCAACAGTGTACACTTTAGTCAACGCCACGCGTGCTGTTTTCATGCATAACATCACAAGTATTGGCGCTACGGACATCGCGTCGTTCACATCTACCGGTGAGACGTATCTGGTCGTTGCTAATCAAGTGGATAACACAGGAGACGTCCGCGTCAAATCACAGGTGAGATTTAGACAGATGCGTTATTTCAAATGCCTACTTAAACTCCATTGCATTTGAGATTTTTATAATTACGTCACATCCGGTGCTCAGACCATTATGGTGATTACTCGTTTTGGCATCACTTGTCATTCGGGGACAAACGAAATGAGAATATTAGATTTATGAATGCCGCCGCGAAATACGGCTTACATGAATGACAGTAATATGGAAAATGGTCATTAAAGCCATTCAGCATAATCATTGGTAAAGAACGAATTTTGTTGGGGTTGTATGATTCTTTCAACAGATTTCATTATTTTTATTGACTTCCTTGAAATGGATGATACGAGTCAATAGCGAAATACGTCTCTCTCACTCAGGCTGATGGCGTCCTTCCCTCTTTATCTCTAGGTTTTCAGATGGCATCAAAACGCCTTCGTCAAGCACGGCACTGGCTTTGAAACAAGCTCAGCGACATCCTTAACTTTGTTTACCATCAACAGTGTCGTGTACTTAGCAGTGGCAAATAGTTTCAATCACATCACGAACAGTGCCCAGACTCAATCGACGATCTATGATTGGTCGGTGGGAACGAGGCAGTTTCGCCTGTACGAGAGGATCTTGACATCCGCTGCTATGGGAGTGGCTTATTTCGAGGTCGCTGGCGATCATTACGTCGTGTTTTCAAACAACAACGCACCAAGTCAGCTCTTGAAGTTTTTGCCGGATAAAGTTGTGAAGTTTGTGGCGGTTCAGTCGATGGCAGTAGCAAGTGCTCGTTCAGTTGAAGCATTCGAATGGCGTAGTCAAGGTAAGGGAAAGCTATAAAACATTTGAGACCAGCTGGGATATTTTATCTGAAGAGTGTAGATAATTAGCAAGATAGTGGCGTTATATGACATTTCAATTTATTAGTGATATAAAAAGATCTCTTGGCCTCTTAATTAGATTTGTATCTAAACGAGTTGACTGTTTGATGAAAAGGAATACTTTTGCAGAATGCAGAGAATAAAATCCCGCTGAGATCATATCGGGCAATCGTTAAATTGAATGTTTTACGGTAATGTAAATACTGAATACGCTGAAAACAATTTGATTTTGTAGTAGTATAAATATGATAAGAACCATTTGATTTTGTACTCTCATGTACAAAATTCGCGTCATGATTTTTATCAAGACGGGATTGACATCTGTTGTATCATGCGTGAGAGCTGTGAACATCAAGATGGAAGCTAAGGGATTTCGTTCATTGTTCTTATGCGTTATTGAATCAACACAAATCTTATTATTATACGTTATTAATTTTAATTTTTAGATACTGTCTTTTTAATATTCATTTAAATTGCCGTAAGGTTGAAACAAATAATTATACGAATGTCAACAGAAAAAGAAAAGAAAAGAAAGAAACGCAATTATTTATCTTCTTCTATAGATTACGTCGCTTTCGCGGGATCTCCTTCGGCGATCTATCAATGGAATAAATCGTTGTCACTTCTGCAACTGATCACGGTATGAACCATCTATGCTTCTCTTGATTGGTCTATCGCCATGTTGACGCAAGCACGGAAGCGTCATTTAAATTCCTCTCAGACAATATCACTAGACGGAGCATACGTGACAGTACGCAAAATGTACTTAAGGACCGCGATCATGGATGTCGTTTGTACTACGTATTTTGATCATATATAATTTATCGTGATTTGCATGGAAATTATCAAACAAACACATTAATTATCAGCTCGCCGATCCAAAATTCAAAAGGTTGTGTCTTTATCTCCTTGAAGTTGCATACTTACGCATTTACGTATACAGTACTTTGGAGCGACACGGCATTGGCTTGGCAACTCATCTCTGCTGATGGTTCTGTAAGAAGGTTATCTGTGAATAAATTATCTCCATTGTCCTTATAGGGCTACGTGTGACCTTCCGTTGTTGTTGTTTATTTTACAGAACACATCCACAGCCACGAACATCCACGCTATGACGGTACCTGATCTCGTCAAAGGCGAGCAGACTTACTTGGCAATGGCTGGCGAAATGACAAGTTCACTGGCACGACCGATTCTGACGTCACCTCATTCTGATTTCGTTGCGAGGTACAGTCGAACCTGTATTAGCGGCCACCTCTATGGAGCAGTCACCTATTCATAAAGGCCACTCTTCATAACCCCCATATTGACAGTTTCTATGGAAATCAACCTGAACCGAAAGGCCACCTGTCTATAAAGACCATTTTCCTCAAGTCCCAGAGATGACCGGTATAGACAGGTTTCAACTGTACACATGAATGAGATACCATCCAGCTTCATGTTGCCTTTAGTCAACTCCCTGTGAAACGAGACTGCAGTCAAAATATACTAGTCATGAATATCCGTATGCAAGGGCAGTTGTTTTGCTTCAAACAGATATTGAGTTCACGTCATAAAGATGCAGTTCAATCCGATCCCATCGAATACTATTCCGATTTACATGATATTTAAAATGATCGGATCGAATCAGCTACCAAGTGGATTTTTTCTGTCTTGCTAACTGAGCCGTATAACCATTACTAGTTCATCGTCACCCAATTAACCCTACATTAGTTCGTGAGTTTCTGATAACTATAATGACGGTACATGGACGTGATTTTCCTTTGCTTGGCAATAAGTACTAACATCATGCTGCTCGATGTCATTTACTTGCAATCTGTTTGCTCAGCAACGATGTTAGACATGAAGCATCGTTCCTTTGCAACGATTGTTAGAATTCATGACATGTTTTTCACGAGATGGTGCTTTGTATGCTATGAGATTCTTTGCTGTTTATATAAGATCGCCTTCTATCGATGTAAATTGCATTTGACCAATATAATTATCATTCATTATAACTATTCTTCGTTCATCGTTATCCCTTCCTCGTCTATATTTCCATATTTCTTTGTTTTTCTTCTAATAGAAACACGACCATTGTGTTTGTCGATGGTCAGAGGAAGGCTTTCGTGAGCGCCACAGTGCTGCAAGACACCTTGCCAGAAACAGACGAAACATTTGAGCTGCGTCTCGCAAACCCAAGCAATAAGTTGCAGCTGGAGCAAGACCCCTCGCTCTCCATTACCATATTATCAAACAACAATGCGTACGGTCGAATTGGCTTCGCTGATAAATCGATCTCATCCACAGTGAACGAACTGCAATGGGACACCGTGGTTAACTTAGAACTGGAAAGACGATTTGGCACGTTCGGTCACATCGTTGTTACATGGGTCGTCAATAGTGGTCACACTAATGATGTTTACCCAACTAGTGGTAGCGTGGTGTTCACTGAAGGCCAATCTCGAGCCACTCTTAACTTATTCGTGCGTAGTGACGACATCCCGGAGCTTGACGAAAGCATCTCGTTGAGGTAAGATCAACTGCATTTTCGTTTATACCACGATCATGCAATGTAGCTTTGCATTCAATGCCACAGCAGCGTTTCCGATGCCGCTAACTAAATAGTTTTAGCTTACAATTGATCTTTTTTTCGATATTTTCACCAGTTGATAGCTTACAAATGATCTTTCGTAAATTTCATCAGTAGGCTCTATACATTTCATTGTAGTTTCTTGATTTGTTGTTCAAAGTGTCTCTTGGGTATTTATTGCAGTCTTATATCCGTGTCGCTAAGCGGAGCAATCCAACGCGAACAAGGGCCAACGATTGACCCAACAAAAAGCACAGCACACGTGATGATTCTAGCCAATGACCATCCGTTTGGGGTTTTCCGCTGGCAGAATCCAATCGAGGTGACATCAGAGAGAACGGAAGTCAATTCGTCGGTGGTTCTCGTTGTTCATCGGGACATGGGAACATTTGGCACGGTCGTCGTTCACTACGAGACTCACAATGCCTCTGTGTTGGCTGAACGAGAGAGACAGGCCATCCCAGGAATTGACTATACCCCCGTCAAAGGGTATTTGACATTCAGGGAAGGAGAGTCCGAGAAGCATCTGCTTGTTCCGATCCGACACGTAAGTGACCCATGATGCTCCTTGATTTGTGTGCCTTCTCTTTGTTCGCATTGAAGTCTGTCGTAATCATCATAATTATTTGTATAAAAACATTAATGAAATCTCGAAGTATTGATACGCTCCATTAAAAATGAGATAATTTGTACCAAACAGAAGCTTAAATGCAAATGTTGCTACTGTTGCTCGTTTTGTACATGCTCTCACTGACTGACCGAGACACAGACCACGCCTGAGGTGCTCTTACGTACAATTTGAACAGTGCGAATGGCATTCGATTCGACGTATTGTCAAGTAAAGAAGCTTCCAAATGACAGAACGTTGGTTTTGATCACGTCATGGTACCAAACTACGTAGTTTCGTATCCCTTTAGCTAGTAGTGTGTGTCCTGCACAGCAAAAGCATTCAATACTTATTTGTCAAAATATCTTAAACGTGCTTCCTTTGTGTGGTCAAGTATAGCTAAAGATGTCTGGCTTTCAAAAGCATAAATATGTTTACTCTTTATGTCTCTCATGTTCAGTGGCGTAGCCAGCTTTCAATTTAGGGAGGGGGCAAATGGTTGTGCAGCAGCCGCGAAGCTGCTCCCCCAAGACCCCGCGGGAGGTACAAAATTGTTTTTGGGGGGTTGGTGTATCTGCAAGAATACGTTAGAGTTTTCTGCAGAACTGCAGTTTCGAATCCAGTAAAAGTATTTATATAGATTCCTGATTCACTCACAGTAAGACAGTAATGTTCATATTACAGAAAAGAATTACCCTTACCCCCAACTAGTTTCTCACCGGATTTCGCCTTGTTTAATTTATGACTTGAAAGAGCATTGAGAGGCGACTGCCCCCCTGGCCCCCCTCCCTTGGAAACGCCACTGCTCATGTTGTATGCACAGCAAAGGCCCCCAGGGAGTCAAGCCGTTGTTGATCAAATTGCCCTCGGTAAAATAGCGAATCATTTCTCAGTACTACATAAAATACTCGCTTTATAAAGCTAAACAGCATCCGTGTAAAAATACGTTCTTGAACTATTTAGATGTTGTGATTTTTTGTTGATGAATGTCTTTTCTTCCTCAGAGAGAAATGCCACATGAAATTGCAATCAACGATCAAGTCGTAAGACAATTAAACATTAAAAAGTTGTTTACAACTTAAATTATTTCATCATTATATACTTTGTAAACGTGCAGCCTCAGAACGTTAATTAAACGTAAACCATTCTACATGTAAATCTAAATTAACTAATTTGCTAAATGAACAAAGTAAACTTAAATAGAACATGCAGTGGGTTAAGTCAAGTGAAATTGACTTGAAGAAAAAAGAGCAAATTAAATTTCATTTAATTATTAAAAACAATGACGTGGATTGGTAACGGTGCTGTCTAATTTCATTGCTTGTTTTCATTAAAGAATAATTAGACCTCACTCGAAACTGAATTTTTGAAGCTCCTTCGTCGTTAAAACGTTGTATAGTCTTGTCAATTTAAACTGTTTTGATGTTGTTGTGTTTACGTTGTTATGTGTCTTGTCTGCAGTCTTGGTTCTTTATTTCACAGGACAACAGCGCTGCTACGAACGAGATCTTTGAGGTTAATCTGACCTCGACGCGGCTGATCTCTGTCACTCCAGCTCAGACAAACGCAAGCGGCAACCTTCCTTCCGTCCATAAGGACAAGAACACAGTTCAAGTTGTTATTATCGAGACCATCCTTGAAAGCGGAATGATACAATTCAGCCGTCCAAATCAAACCATCTTTGTCAACGAATCATCAGGGAGCGTACGTATTACCTTGGTGCGTTCCAACGGCACCGCGGGCACAGTGGGAATTGCGTACAACCTCGTATCAATATCAACCTCGTCTTCAGACTTTGGACGAAATAGTGGAGTTGTTACATTTCAAAACAACGAGACTTTGAAAACGTTTGGCGTTGAAATTGTCGATGATGATTTACCTGAGTTTCAAGAGTCCTTTTATGTGATGTTGAGTAAGCCGATTGGTGGAGTGGAGATTGGTCCAAACAACAGGATTGAGATTATCATTAATGAAAATGATTCACCGTATGGTCTGATCAGGTGGGTGTGGCCATAATAATCATCATCATCATCTTCATTTCCAGAGGGAGCCTGATAAACCTAAGATTTCTCTTCCTCAGGGCCCTCAACTCAAATTTAAAATACATGCTGATATCAAAAGGCACTCATAATAAAAGAAATATGAATATAATGACACTGCTTGTCATATCAATTTGTCAAGCGTTGATTTGTCAGCAAAGGATGACATTATAAGTAGTATGATGTCATTTGGTCAAAACGAAATCGTTCAATGTGTATGATGGTGCCCGAAATACGTCTCGGCGCTGTTCGCCATATCTCTCTGTTAGAGTTCATTGTTGGTTTATGAAGTCATCAGAAGAAACCGTTCCTGTAATCTCAATATAAGTTGTAAGTCAATCATTGCTATGATTCCATTTCTGTTATTCTGCCATCTTATGTCTCTATGGTAAGTATTTGAAATGCCACTAACCGGTTTCTGTGAGTTTCTGCGTTGTTGTGAAGCAAATGTTCCCTTAACATATCTGATTCCCGTTTTCATGTGTTCTTTTTTGTTTTATTCTGTAGGTTTTCACCTGATTCCCTTCACATCCACAATGTAAGCGAAGGATCGAATGTGACGCTTATAGTTCAAAGGCTTTATGGGATCGTGGGTCCCGTAAGTGTTGCGTGGCAGTGTGAGACCAAGGCCACGGATGACCTTACGCCAATCAAAGGCATTGTCCTATTTCAAAGTGTAAGTGAGCAACCGGTTACTTGTTCCAATGGTAATGAAGCCAAGAGACATCACATTTATCTTAGATTTTACAAAGAAGGATACTTTGTTTCAATAATGGTCATTCTGTTATGCCTGCGTATGATTCCCTACACGTCTTGAATGACTCAATTACTTGTTCTCTTAGTTGTCCTTTCTGCTTTCTGATTTTTACTCGCTTTCTTCACTTTATCTGTTTCAATAGGGCAGCACCACTGCTCAGATTAAGCTGAACGCCATTGACGACTCTGTCCCAGAGCTTTCTGAAACGTACACCTGTGGCCTGACGTCAGCCTCCAACCTCGCTGTGATTGACATGCACAACTACGAGGCACGGATCACAATACTGGCCAATGACAAACCGTACGGTGTCGTGAGAATCGATCCAGACTCCCGTCGCGTGGTTGTTGCTGAACCCGGCACCCCTGGGTACAAGGGGGCTTTCTCTGTCGTGTAAGTATAAATTATATTGCTGTGCGATTGATGGGAGGTTTAATGACCTGCTCATGCGATCGCCAAGGCATTGCGAAACAAACACAGTAAGTAACGAATCAATAGATTTACCAGAAAACGTGCGTCACCCACGCGTCACAGATTCATCGTCTTGAAAATTGACGCGTTGTCATGTCTGAAAACGCGATCAGCTGTTATCACCCTTCAAAGTTTGATAATTTTGATTTAACAAATCTGCGTGCAGCAGAAACAATAATTTTTAATCCTGTTGGCCGAACACAAAATCTATTAATCTATGCTATCAATACAAAACCATTGCTATTTGTGGTGCGACAGTGTTGGACGTTCGACGAAGTTCTGTCTTTTGGTGAAGCTACGGTAATAATGCGACTAGACGTTTAGGCTCTTTTCTTTTGTTAAAAAATAAATATCACTCAGCGCGCTATGAGATTTCTGTAAATGACCTCCATACTTCGGTAGAATAATCAGATATTAAGCGCTGAATTGCGATGAATGCAGAAGTTGTTGTGGCTAATCCATATTGTCTATGGATTCCTTTCATGTAGCATGGTATCTATATAGCTGCTTTCAATTCGCGAAAGAATTAACACATTTTATGGTTGTTGCAATGATGAAGCTTACGGGACCGGGTTGAAGGCATCAGTTAAATAAGTTACGTTGTTCTCGTCAGTTTTGGACAGGCGAAACTTCTACTTTATCCACATATCGAAGCAGGGTACTGTCTATTCATTCGATAATCGTCGCACTGAAACTGAGAACGTACCCAACGAAGTGAAAGCTTCATGAAGATATGACGTTTCTTATTTGCGTCTGTAGAACTTGATACAGTGAAACCTGTCTATAACTGTCGCCTCTGGGACCCGAGGAAACTGACCTTTATAGACAGATGGCCTTTCTGTCCAGGTTGATTTCTATAGAAAGCGTCATTCTGGGACTAAGATGAGTGGCCTACACAGGTGGCTGCTCTATAGAGGTGACCGCTAATACTTTTGTTTGACTGTATCGTAAATCTCTGCAGCGTAAATCAGTATTTTTCAAGCAAGCATAATGATGTCATTTTCAATACCAGGGTGCGCCGTGATGTCGGTTCCCTTGGCAACATTCGAGTGGACTGGCGCATCGATGTCATAGATGGAGGCGAAAAGGACCAAGGCCGAACTTTCAATGCAACAAGGGGTGCTCTCCATTTCAATGCAGGACTGCAGTCAATGGCCATTGTCTTGGAGGTAAATGTGACCCTATCATGATCTCACACGGTTCCTTCTGGCTAGAAATTATGTTTTCAATGTAGTAATATTACCAAACATTAGAAAACGTAGAATCAGATTGCATTAAAGAGAGAATCGATTGTAATGAGATCGAATTTTCCTCCTTTGCCAATCAAAATCAAAAGCTAACATGGCGGGTGTCGATCTGCAATAGGTTTTGGCTGATCAGAGGATCGAACCGTCTCGTCGCTACGCGTTGCTCATCGTGGGTGTCCAAGGTCAAGCTGAACTCGACGCGTCCGTCAACGCCACGCGATCTTTCATCATCGTGGCTGACAGTGGGTTTCCCTACGGAATATTTTCATTCGATCAGCCGCTTTCGATTCTCGTCCAAGAAGACCATGGATCCCTTCAGCTCAGTCTGAAACGAAAGGGAGGCTGTGTTGACGACGTTATGGTTCATCTAGAGGCTGATGGAGGAACAGCAATGGCTGATCGCGATTTCAGCATCTCAAACAAAGGTATTTATGCCATGACTTTGCGAAAATTATTTCCATCAACTCCATGCTATGCGCTGATTTTCTCAAGGCCAGTCAGCGATTCAACATGGGAAGCGTTGGTCGCGCTAACCCACAAAAGGTGAACATTATGACCAGCTGTTGTTGTTGCTTTCTTCTTCGAAGCGATCCGCTTCAGCAATGGCCAATGCAGTCGAACAGTCACCATCATCATCCGAAACGACACGGAACCCGAACTAAGAGAATCGTTTACCGTGAACATCTCATCTGCCGTTCTGCAATCGACCGAAACGAAGAACTTCACAGAGTCGAACGGACTCCGAATTGACACTCCGCCTCTCATCGATGCGCATGCGCGGACTGTGGCACTGACGATCGATGAAAGTGACAAGCCATACGGCGTGGTGGAATTCCAGTCCTCTAACCACGTGGTCCACGAATGGGAGAACATCATCAATATTGAAGTCATCAGGAGAGGTAAACGGAGACAGCGGATCATAAATGACGTCACTTCCGGTCGTCAAACCTACACGAGGAAGTATAAACACAAATTAATACGAAATAATGCTTCGAAGGGAGTAACCTCGACTATGACCGCCGTGATGAAATCATACGAAGACTCTCTTACTCAGCGTAGAAAAACAGCTACAGAAAACTAAACAAAATGGTACTTCAAATGAAAACATGAGTGATAGGCGAAATAGTTTGTTTCATTTATGATGAAATTGAAGCTACTGAAGTCAAATACTATCATTAGATCATAGCTGTTTTGGTATCGTGCGCCATGCAGTTGGGCCATGATGATGCCACTGCGACGTCTCCTCGTTTAAGAAACACTTCTGTATGATTCCGATCCGAATGTAAAAGGACAGCCTTGCTCAGATTGGTTATGAGTTCAAAGTAAATACGATAACTATTCAGATGGCTGCGAAGGACGCTTATTATTAATGAGAAGTTAACACCCTACGAGATCCCTTGGATAATCAATTAACGAAGTATTCGGATGCATTTTTATTTTTCCAGGTGGGACATATGGCGTGCTGAACGTAACATATGATTACGTTGCCGTTGAAGCGAAATATGGATTAGACTTCTTGCTGAGTGCCTCTTATGTCATCCTCGGAGACGGCGTGCAAAGGGCTTTCATTCCTGTTCGAATAATCGATGACAGCGAATCAGAAGTGGAGGAGACATTCGAAATACACCTCCGACCCAGTCCACGAGTGCAATTTGGACCGCAGACAGTGACCGTCGTCACCATAGCAGCAAGTGACAACCCATACGGGGTGTTTGGGTTTTATAATGTTTCTACGGTTGCCGAAGAGAATCCCCCGTTTGCGCGTCAAGTTCAGTTCCTGGTGTACAGAATTGGCGGGAGAAAGGGAACGGCCACCGTAAGTCGATTTCAATGCTCTTTTGTCCCTCCCTTCTTGTCTCAAGATTCTGACATTTTGTAGTGATGTTTGTCTGCTTGCCCATAGTGCCTAGATGACCCCGATGGGCTGTGCCTGTTATAGTGAGAAGGCCAACGCCTTGGGATATCAGGAATTGGGGAATTGGGGGGAGGGGGGGGTACCTCCTCTGGATAGCCGATATTGTACTTCGCAAGCGCGTGGTTCAGCGCATGAGTGCTCTTGCCTTATTGAATGCTTTGAGTGACGAAGCATTTGCTTGCCTTGCTCTGTTGTCACAAGGACTCTAAGGAGAGGGTTCTATTTTCTCTGATGTTCTATTTTTACTCCCGACATGCTCCGCGCCAAGATGTGTGTGTGTGTGATGATGATGATGATGATGATGATGATAGGAGTTTTTTTCTTATACCCATAATCAGTACAAATGTTTAAACTAGTATTAATTTACATGTGGATATATGCTACTATGTACAATGAGACTACCGATTCTTGAGGCANTGATATCTACTGTTGTTTCCATGCAATGAGGCCTCCGTCGTATGAATGTCTGTAAATGAATTCAGACTGATTGTCTTATTACAGGTGAATTGGAGTGTGTCTCGTAAGTTGACCAGCTCCAGTGCCTTATCGGAAGACATAACCCCCGGAGGAGGTCAGCTGATATTCAATGAAAACGGAGCCGCGATGCTCACAATCACCTTGACTGTACTTCCTTACGGGGGTAAGCTGACTTGCTTCATTTGTCGAGTGGCTTTATTGTGTCACTGGAGCTCAATCACTATTACAAGCGAGCAGGATCATTTCTTTTTACTATTTTAGAAGACATCTTTTCTGTGTTAAGCAGACCACTGATGCTTGTATTACTGTTGCTGCTATCTTTCTCATCCTCTTCATGTTTGATGTGACCTGTACTCACCGACCACCTGCCCTAAGCGTCCAGTTCGGATGCATCATTAATCATTCGTATGCTCTCGTGATAATTTCAGGGCCACAAGAAATTGCGGAAGAGTTCATCTTGAGTATTTCTAGCGTCGATGGCGGTGGCTCGCTTGACGTCACTTCATCGAATGTCACAATCCACGTCAACAAGAAAGGACACCCGAATGGAATGTTTGCTTTCACCGGAGTGGTTCTACCAAGTCCGGTCATCAGTGAACCGGAAAACGGTTATACAACCGTCAGAATTCCTGTGCAGAGAAAGCTAGGCACACAAGGAAGCATTCAGGTTTGGAATTGTGCTCTTATAAGAGCAATTTAGCATGTTTGTTTTTCTTTCACAATATCAAATTAGAAAACTGTTTTTTCCCAATTGTAACCGCTACCAACGCCTAGATCGGATAGAGCTTAATTGTGCGTTATTTCCAAAATGAATTTCAACAGAGCAGCAATGTAATAGCTGCATTACGTATGCGGAATACCACAGTTGCAACTCATAGCAAGTTATTGTTTTTTCGCATCAGGTTACGTTCCATATCGTTGGGATTACGAACTCCAGCCACGTTCAACGGGATCTCTTCATCTCTTCAACTACGATCCAATTCTCTGACGGTCAAGTGACGGCCGATGTGACCTTCAACGTGTCTGCAGACGATGAACCAGAGTTAGATGAAACATTTCAAGTCATTTTGGTGTCGGCCGATAACGGAGGAGACATTGATCAAACATCCAAATCCATCACCTTCACCATCAGGTATAGAACAGTTCATGGCAAGTATATCAAATCAAATCAAAACAACTTATACCTGAAATATCAGCTCAAGCTGTTTATATTTCAGAATAAAGTAGCCGCAGAGTAAAAACCTAGTAATTAGTTCGCTAAACTGATGGACGATCTACGCCTTCAAGATAAGCTATTGCAGGATTTTATGGTTACATATATTAGCAAAATCAAACTCACGGGAGATCGTATCTTTTCTGAATGTTTGAGCTCTTGGAGGCACTTTTTACGTGAACTATCTCCAAAGTGCAAACCAAATCAACTTGTTTTATTCGTCCGTATCGATAAGGAATCGATGACATTTCCTTTCACGTGAGATCCGGCTATTGGAAAGACTGCAGAAACCCGCTCGTTAGATTATAAACGAACAAGAGAAAAGTCCTGCTAGATAGTTACGTAATATCATCATATGCTTTATTTTGGAATTTGAACAGATTTAATCCCAAAACATTTTTTTTATTGGTTGGTGTCCCATGATGTATTGCTTCCTAGTCCCTTGCTCTGTGATCAGTGTATTTTAAATGTTGTTTTTATTGACTTCATGCTTTAGAGAAAACGACAGTCCGTACGGTGTGTTTGGTCTCCCAGCAACTGGTCATCACCTTGGCTACGATGCACGGACCAATGAGAGATTCGTAGTTGTCATTGTGATACGGACAGAGAGCATGATGGGTGATGTCGATGTCGACCTGTCAATCAATACTGGAGATGCAAATGTCAATCACGTGATCGTCATGCCCCATTCAACCGAAAAGGTATTTGTTATTATATCATAATTATGCTAATTAATGTAAACGTCACTCTGTCTGCACATGCGCAATTGTTACTCTTCTTATATCCACGTGCTCTGTCTAATTATATTCACTTGAGCTTGGGCTTGTTGCCGCTCGCAAGCGCAATCCTGGGTCTCCTCGATGTCGCCATCCTCTCGAACATAACAGTATTGTATAATTACGATCATGGATGATAATCGCTTTGGTTCTGTCGAAGCCTGGCACTTAATCATCGCATAAAGCGTTTGTCAACAATACTAAAGAAAAATATGCTGCAGAAATGTAAGGCAATCCCATCAACAGGAGATCTTGCAATTTATCG
>OFHS01000062.1:0-16604 GCA_900245855.1 Calvadosia cruxmelitensis | reverse complement strand
AAAAAAAAAAAACAGTTTTCCCGTGATGAAAAAAACAACATGCAAAGGTGACATTTAAAAGATAATATTTCAGATTATCGAAAAATATAAAAAGATTGCAAAAATGATGATGGATCTCATAACAATTAGTATTCATCAAGAACTAAATCATTTGATTGTTCAATTAATTGGTTAGTAATTAGGTTTTCATGTCAATAGATCATGCACGTCATAAATTGTGGTTACATCGCGTCAATTGTAACAAAATAGCTTCAATGATGTAAATACGTTTACCAGCTGGGTTTCTACGTTATCTTTTAACTAGCGTTACTTCTCTTCTTGTAGATCACTGGCAGGGTTCCTTTGCCCTCTGAAATTTTCCTAAGCTCCGCTTCGATCCTTCGCATCTCAATCACCAAAGTGTCAAAGAAAGGAGACGCAAGTAAGTCTCGAAATTCTTCTTGCATTAACATGATTTACAAGTATCGTTTTAGCTTCTTACTGTTGAGTCTACAACAATAATGGGATCTATGTGTACGGTGTTGTGGAATTAGTTGAGAATAGCGCTATGTAAGTATTTAATTGTCCTTGTCAATTACTGTTAGAACGACAGAAAACTCCTATCCTAAGCGAGAAACAGAGCACTTGTTTCAGGCATGCGTACGTCGTATACACAACAGAGTTCACTGTCAGCACAACTTCAGATATTGGATAAATTATGTAGAACATTGCGTACTTCAGTGAAACAGGTAAACTTTCTTTTTAATGAGTAGAGCCACTTTGATAATCCTGCAGTCATCCGTCCTTAATTACTATTGAGTATAGTCGTTTCTTCTTGTGGATCAAGCAACGTGACAACACAGCTGATGATTTCTAGATAATTGTGAAGGGGTTGTACTTGGTTTCTTCGTTTTATGTTTAATGATAACTTAGCAGACATTTTGATGTTGAATCACCACGCGAGTGTCCTGAGTTAACGAGGTCCCAGTCCCTTCAAGCGGGGGCCTGTCCAGTTGAGCTCAGAGTGAGACCTGTTGCTTGACAACGCACAAGATGGCCCACGCGTCAGTTGCAGTCATATCTGCTGTTATTATCCTAACCTCGTTCTCTGGTTGTTTTTGCCTTGGGCCAACAGACACTCACTCGCCGCCTGTGATCGATGGCACTGCCAATCAAACGTCGTTTTTCGTCGGTAACAACGATTCCAATTCCATAGTATCATTCGAAAGAACTGCACTTTCTGTCAATGAAGGTATGAATGAATAACATCTTGCATTGCATGTCATAGTTTTGTATTTAATAAACCACTTTTAATTCATAGTTAAATCCATCCGAGCTAACATATATTCCTATCATTTATTTTGATTTAATCTGATGCAATTTTTCTCGCGTTTTCCGCTTGTTGTTTCGTTTGGATTCCACAAGCGTGATGCCTTAGCCCCGTCATCATCTATAGCCACGGCAGGTGAATTTGGCGCGTCAATGCCCATTGCGTTGTTTGAGCTGACCGGCCGACAAACGCAACACACGCCATTCACCCGGCTGGACAGCAGATCATCAATGTACCATTCAGCCGTTGCTATGCTACCTAGAAAGGGGTCTTGCCCTGCGAAAACCTGCCGCCAGGTTGCTTTTAATGCCAAAATAGCAACAGTAGCTCACTAGTGAAGCCTGGAATAATCATCATTATGGAAGCATTTGCGCTCACTTGTAAAGCTAGTAGTAATAAAAAATTATGAGAAAATTTGCAACATTGCGTATCCGAATAATTAATTAGACCGTTTAGACAGTATAGAATACATCCGTTTCCCTCCTGTGTTGAATCATGCCATCCGGATTCTCTTTATGCGACATTTCATGTAATCGAATTATAGTTGTGATCAAAATTCGGCTTAATTTTCACTGCATGCAGTCGTCTGAGCTGTCTTTGTTTCATTAAAAGTAGTACTCTGTGCTCAATTTAATCCTACAAGATTATAAAGTTAAAAGTCCTTGAAATAGACAGAACAGATATTCCTCTCCGTATTACTCCTGAAACCAATCATTCAGGGCTGCGATCAATGGTAATTTATCTTGATAATCTGGCAACGGCCATTCGTGGCTCGTGCTTTTACCGGATTGAGTGAATATCCATTACAGCGGAATCCGATTGATCTAGATCCATTAATTGGGGTCATGCCTTTGTTGTAGATGGTTTGGTACATGATGTGTCGATCGTTCGAGAGGGTGTCTTTGGCAATATCAGCGTGGAGTGGAAGTTTGGTTATCCAACCGGAGGACTTCCGTCGGGTCTTGTTGAAGGACAACTCGACCCATCCACCGGCACTATCTCGTTTGCACACGGACAGAGAGAAGCCTCGTTCAATTTCACTGTAAGTCAAGTGTTGATTTGTGAAACGGTGGAATGGGGGAGATTTAATTCTCACATGAGATTCGTTGCGTTTTCGCAGGTCGTTTCACCGGATGTTCTGGACAGAGGTTTCATCTATGCCGTGCATTTAACGGGAAACATGTCACCCCCTCGCCCCAGCCTCGGCTGGCCGGCGTTAGGGACAACCACCGTCGCAATTGTCGAGCCGCATGGCATTGTGGAATTTGAAGCCGGTACCAGCTACACAGTGACAGAAGGCAACACGGTGAGTTGATCCTACTCTCTCAAATGTAAGTCGATGTCACCTTTACTGAAAGGCACATTCAATGACTTTTTGTCAGTTAAACTAGATCCTATAGTGAACAGCAGGACGATCGATCTTCAGCTTAAAACTTTGTTTATGTCAATTTGCGTTGTAACCCTGTTTTTAAATTATTTCCTCGAAATGTCTGAAGAAAATGTGTTTAGTTTGTTTTTGCGTGATTGATCGACAGGTGTCCATCAAATTAATACGCCGATTCAGCACTCTCGGCACTATTTTAGTCAACGTGACTACAGCGGTTGGATCTGGATCGAACAGGGCGTTGCCTAACGTCGATTTCGTTCCATTGTCTACATCTGTATCGATGGCGAACGGACAATACGAACAATTGGTCACAGTGTCGACGTTGAACCAAGATGTCTATCCAGAACTCAATGAGATATTCTTCGTCGAATTAACAAGCGTGCAGTTCAACAGTTCAACGAGTGGTAAGCTTACATCGCTGCCTTTCGTCACAGATGGTATGCATTGATCACTGAAATCCTTCATACGTCCAGAATTACAATTGGACTCGCCTTGAGAAAAGAGCCTCTCTTCTGTTCTTCTATGAAATACCAGTAGTACTTCGCTAGATTATCAATTGACACAATCGTAGTAAACCATTTACCTTGTATAGGCAGAACTGATATATTTGGTTATCTGTTGAGTATAACACTGAACAGTTGAACAGTTTCAGTTCTCCTTACGACATAGGGATTTGATCTGAGGCATCTAAATGCGCCTGCATGCTTACACCATCTTACTATCATAGCTTAAGCATAGTTTTAATTTACTGTAAATAGCATCTGGAAATACGTTATAGTGTGGTGCTGGAGCCGTACAGTCGTGATTGAGTTAGCTGCTCCTGTCAAGGATGATGCTGAGGATAATCCTCATTGATGACGCTGCTGTTTTCCAGGATCCATTTCGCCTCGTCTTGGCGAACAGACTCGAGTTCAAGTGACCATTCTAGACGATGACAATCCGTTTGGCGTGGTCGGTTTCGATTCGCTCTCAAAGAACGTCAGAGTAGCCGAATCGACGCGCAAAGTTCAGTTGAGGATTACACGAAACGGAGGCGCCTTCAGCCTCGCAACCGTCCGAGTTCGTACCATTGGTGGAGGAGAACAATGGGACGATGACGTTATTGGTTCCTTACCCCAAAACTCCGCTGTGAAATTGGCCCTCGACCAAAGGACACATTCTGCGACGGCAGGGGTTGATTACTTGGCGCTGGATGAAAACATCCTATTTGCGGTATTGACCAGGAATCAGTGATCGTGTCTTAGCAATGGGTTCTAATAGACAATTTAGAAAATTTAGAAGACCTTAGGATTTAAACTTTAGCCAATCGTACGAAATCTTGCTGTCATGCAAATTTCCCTTACTGAGTAAAGCGGGAAACTGGCTGACTCTTGCAACCTATCAGATTACATGGATGTATATAATGCAAATTATCTTGCAGTTAACTCTGCCTTTGTTTGATCTGCCTTCTGGGTTTGATTGCGTGGAGCCTTCGCTCATTCTTCACATTTTATACGAATTAAGATAGTACAGATAGTGCGAGGTGTTGCTTTCGTCCAAGTGAACTTCAACACAGTGAGCATAACAGGCAAAATATCTAGAATAGATAGATAGAATTTTATTTCTGAAATAGAAACACATTTATACATGGTGAATAAGACTACTACAAGCAACAACTTTACAACATGTGAGCAAATGATCAATTTAGCATTTTTTTTCTTGCTTTCATACCTAGAAATCGTTATACCTTGTCATATTTGACACCCTACTTTATGCTCCTTCGTCAGCGTGTCATTCAATCCACATTATATATTGTGAGTTTTCTTGTTTGTTTTTAGGAGCAGAACACACCTCCAGTCAATGGCCAAAGTGAAACTATCTTCTTGACGATCTTCCAAGACATCGATGCAGAACCCCCCGAGCAAGTTATCCTGCTCTTGACGAATTTGACAGGTGGTGCAAGACTAGCGAATTCAGCTGGCGATATGCAGGCAAGTAGCTAATCGATCGATTTAATATAATGATATTTATAATTATATAATTGAGGCATACATAATTATATAATTATTAATTACAGATAGCAAGATCCAAATAGAAATTGAATGTTATTTGCTAGAATTGGAACTTTTAATAGACGCGCAATCCAATTCTGATAAACTCTAATTTCAGTTTTCAAAACTTTTAACCCAGAGTTAAATTAACTAGCAAAAGCATCATAATTATGATGAATACATGCACTGTATGTATCGGCTGAAAGAATGGAATCGATAATGGACAGAATATAAAGTTAAAATTGCGACCTATTCACAAGAGTCATCTTAAAATACAAATGATGATTCTTATATTCAATCCTTATATTTACGAGTGTCCACTATGTTCTTGATTCCATGTAGTACTTCGCCGTTGTGACAATCGAAAGCAACGGACTTTGGAACGGAGAGGTCAGATTCGCATCTGAAAGCGCTATTCTCGACGAAGACGGAGCAGGACAAGGTCTGATGCTGTTTTAGATCGAAAAAGCAATCAAACGTATTTTGATAATAATTCATCTCGTACTTACTTTATTCTGCGTTTGAATTTCAGCCAACTTCACAGTGCAGAGAATTGGAAGCTCAGCTCAGAATGTCACAGTGAGTATTCCAAGTGCACCATGATTGCGTTTTACAACATTGATTTTGTAGTCACTGAACCCAACGAAAGGCAATGGCCATGGCCCAGCACAGGGACACATGGCGCAAAGCAGTAACTTCAATTTCTTAGGCGTTATGCATTTACTATAAAATTTGTATTTGTATGTGGTGATCACGTCTCGTTCCCTTGTGGAGCGTTTTGGCGTTGAGTTCATCTGTTTATTTCACCTTTAACAAAGTAGACAATTTGGTACAATACTACATAATGTGAATATACAATAATGATATAATGTGATGTGAGTTGCTCTCTTTATGATATGGTTTATTAATCTAGCTATTTATCTACTTTATTTTTTTATTTATTTTATTTATTTATTTATCTATTTTTTATTTTCTATTTATTTATTTATTTACTTTTATTTGTTTTGGCGTTGAGAGAGAGAGAGAGAGTCACTGAGATTACATCGACGAATTAAACTGTGATCATATCTCCTTCGACCTTTTCTATGTAAAAGAAAACGAAGAAATCAGTTAAAGAAAGGAAAAGAAAAGAAAACGAAAGAAACATGTTTGCAATACTAAAATTAATCAATTGAAAATACCTTGTTAGTTAGATCAATCAATTGAAGAAAAACATGTTCTTGTAATTATTATAAAATGATGTATCATTATCTATTCCCGGCCGAAAGGAATGAAATAAACTTATCACTATCTATCTCCTTCGACCTTTTGCTGTCTGGTTCCGTTTCGATCAATGATTGTTACATTATCTTCTGTTGTTATGTATTCGTATAGGTCACGTGGGAAGCCGTCTCTTCTTCCGCTCCTCAATTGCTTGACCAATTGCTGCACAGGAAGGGTTCTGTGCTGATACGAAATAACGAGCAAACGGCAGTCCTGGCTGTCAGAGCAATACAAGACGAGGTGAAGAAATAGAATCAATGCTACAGAGCTGTTTAACTTGATCCTATATGCTACTGTGAGATCTCTATTTACAGTCAGCACTTATTGTTATGGTCTGATCCATTGAAATCTGTGTATGCGTGTGATCTGCGCAGATTTGAAAGTGTACTATGTAGAATGAGAAGAGTAATCCAACGGAGTGCAAGAGTAACAGTGTCTTCGATCGTGAGACGTCATTCAGGAATGAATATAATATTGCATGGATAGCATTAACTTATAGGACAATAAGAAACGAGGTTGTACATGAAGAAGAGGTTGACTAAAGGAAGTTGTGTAAGCGAAGCTAGCTCACAACACTAATGCTTATTCCTTGCCTCTTTGGCTGATGAACGGACGATGTAGTCGTGAGAATCATTGCCAATGTGACCAATTGCAGCAGCGAGCGTGATAGCAGTCGATCACATAAACTCATGTCCTCCATTCCGAGGGACAGGGGTCTTATGATAAAGGCGAACATTTTTACCCTTACATTTTACATAACGAATATGATGAGTAATGTATTTATGATTGAAAAACGACTCTTTTTCTCACCAATTGGACTCCATTTCAACAGTATATAGTGGAGGTATAATTATATGTACTACACTTTGAAGATCGATTTGTCCTGTTCTTGTTAGATGCGATATGCAACTTTATTATTATTTTATTTCATTAGATCCCTGAACTTCAACAGTCCTTGTTCATCAACCTGACATCTGTAACAGCAGGAGCTGTGATTAATCGCGCCTTTGCCATGGCTGACTTGATTCTTGCGCCAAGTGATTATCCAGATGGACTCATTTCATTCCAAGACAATTCAAGGTGAGATTCACTTGCATCACTTCAATTACATTCGCGGTATAATGATTAGTATTACAGTCAAACCTGTTTTAGCGGCCACCTCTATAGAGCAGCCACCTGTGTATAAAGGTCATAACCCCAAAATGACACTTTCTATAGAAATCAACCAGGATAGAAAGGCCACTGTCTATGGCCATCATTGTAGACAAGTATCACTATAGTACAGAGCTACGTCATACGCTATAAGACCTATTTGTTCAAAGTGAGACGGCGTTCGTTCTCTTGCTTACGAACAAAGCTTCATGTCGCTGTTTGCTTTTCAGTCTAGCAAATCCACGTGACGTAGGCCTAGCCATGGTCGCAATGTGCATCTACTCACGTGACTTCGTATGCCTCTTATGACAAATTATTGTGAACTGAGTTGTATGGATTGTTGTTGGTTAGTCTGCTCGTGAAGTAGACGAAATAGTACGACCCGGCTTTTATCGTAGCACAAGGCCCCATAACTGTTGCGTTCTGTTGATCTTAGGAGCATTGTCGTTGAATCTGGCGACAGGGAAGTACAGTTGATCTTATACCGCCACAACGGCACTCTATCTGAAGTGACAGTGATCTACGAGACAGTCGCCTTGACGACGGCTGAACAGGATGGTGACGTCACTATCGCAAGTGCTATCGAAGGGAGGGACTTTCAAAGGAAAACGGGCTCCGTCACATTTGCTGTTACTCAGGTGCATTTTGTGTATTCGTGATCTGTTCTTTTTCCAACATCGAAGTTCGTTAGGTTCGTTTTTGACCATTGCTTGCATCGAGGTGTTGACGGCTTTGTTATTCGTGTTACCATAGCGACAAGCGTTCATCACGGTCACATTGCTGCTCGATTCGACTTCGTTGAATTTCCCGAAAGCCTTCAGGGTCACACTGACATCTGCTGATAAAACAGCGAGGTTGGTTTCTTATCTGTCATGGCGCGTGCCTTTGTCCACATGGATATTTCTTCTATTGCTTCACTGGTATCAATTAGCCGTTGAAGGGAGTTACATCGATTCGTCTGAACTTGCTTTTCAGATTGGACGACAGGTACAAGACTGCCACGGTGACTATCTCCAATCAACAGCGAACAAGTCAGTTCTTGAAACTGCGCTACGATTCTTTGGCAGCTCCGCTGAGCGATGCTGAGATTGAGAGGTATGCAGCAAGAATGCCATGGTAACAGAGTCATGGTAATAGTGGTCACGGCAACAGTAGTCATGGTAACAGTAGTCATGGTATCAGTAGTCATGGTAATAGTAGTCATGGTAACAGTAGTCATGGTAACAGTAGTCATGGTAACAGTAGTCATGGTAACAGTACTCGTGGCTTGCATCATCACATGCCTGTACATCTGCTGGCATTGTGTTGGGTTGGGGACACTGTGGTATGCATTGGATGGTATGACCGATGCGGTGGGGGCGGGAGAGCAACCCACCACATAGGATTGTTGCATTCTTTGGTGTTCTCTATAGAAGATCATCTCAGAATGGAGAAATGTCGTCCTTTCGTTGGCTACGCCAGCAGTCTTAATTATCAAACTCCCTTTATACGCTGATTGTCCCATTCGCCCATGTATTATCCATGACCAGGCGATTTTCTTCACTTATCTCCCGAGTGCTTCTTGTCTCTCGAATAAAATAATCGTAGCATTGATTTGGCAACCACTATTTGACATCTGTTTGTTTCATTCTAGTATTCTATCGCAGCTGCTCGCCTACGCAAGTCAGACACCGTTAGCGAGCATTGATCTTTCGTTGATGAAGAACTCCATCTTGACAATCATTCGCTATAAGACAGCACTTCCCTCAGGGCAGAAGGCGTAAGTAGAAGAAGAGAAATGGCGGCGTCAGTAAACTGCAAATCATCTGATTACAAATATTCATAAATCTTACGCTTGGACCTTGTTGGTCGCTGCATGTCACACGTTTCAAATCTAAAGATTCTATCCATTAATTATTCCCACATCTCAAGTCTTAATTATTGGTTTCTCTTTGAATAAAGAAATATATCTTTGTCTTTATTAATATGATTCCCAGTGATACTTAGTGTGCTAATGCTCCATGCTAACAAGAGCCAGCGAACATGTATTGATGGGATGTTTTTCTAATCTGCAGGTTGACTTCAACATCACAAGGATATCTCCTGGACATATTCAACACATTACTCGATCCGATCCGGACAGACACAAGGTATTCATTGAATAAGATGATGTCATCGGATTAATGATGTCATCGGATTAATGATGTCATCGGATTAATGATGTCATAAGATGACGTATTTCAACATGCTTGCAACATTTCCTGCTGACGAGTGACATTCTATCTCCAGCATGCCTGGTTCTCTATAACATTATTGATGAATATGAAGCTTTCATCGTGCCGTTGCTCCTTAGATCGTTGTCTGACTGGGCGAATGTGGTCGAAGAGGCATCGTATGCGCTACTCAATGACAGAGAATGCCCTATAAGGTAACACCAAGTAGAATGAACCTTATGATACATAATTATAGAATGTAGTGTATTTATTTCTGTTTAATTTCACTGATGCAGATAGTCGAAACGCCAACGTATCCGACTTTCTCTTAAGATAATATTCTGTACAATTTTCATATGTAACATTTAAATTTTGACAATAATATTTCGATAAAGTTTAGTCATTCATCTTTTGCTGTTTAGAACTTTAAGTCATATTCTTTACTACTGTACGAAACATTGGAGTATAATCGTTTGCTATTGCTCAAGATGTCTGATCTGCTGCCTCTCTTCAGGTTGAAGGAGACCAGATCGAGGCTGGTGATCTCGCTGGACAGAAACAATGCATCGTTCCTCAACGGAAAAATCTTCTACGGCAGGTAGCCCAAAGCGAAATGACACTGATTTCACATCATGTACTGTATTAGGATATGAGCACATCTGAGGGATGTCAATAGTGCGTGATGTGAAGTATGAAAATCGGACTATTAGATTATTTTGGAATAGAATACAATGGAAAAAGCTTTGATTGGTTGGGATTTTGTCAATAAAACGATATTAGCTGTGTAATATACAGGGCGGAAATATTTTACAAGTCGAATAAACACACACTCTCCTCGCTACAAGTTAAGGACAAGCGATGGCCCTCGAAAGCGATTTTGCAAAAGTCTAAAATATGCGACTGTTTAATTCAATGATATGAAAACATCCCAGCAGAGATTCTGCAAAGATGGATTTAGATGCTTATTTAATATTCATTGTCTGATGATCCTGTCGTAAGTCTTGGTGATTTTCTTTGTCCTCAGCAACTTCCAAGACTTCCTTCGTTACCCAGTGAACATGTTCAGCTCATCAGAGACCCGCATATGTCATGATGTCCATTTCATTGAGTACCAATCGGGACAATGGTTCCCTAATTCCGGCACGCCCATTCTCGGCAACAAGGTAAACAGACAAAGGACTGAAAACAAAGGATTGGAAAAGCGAAATTGCTCATAGTTGAAAAAATATATTCTCAGATCTAGTGCAAGAGTAGTTTTCCACGTTGCAAGCCACACATTACTACTGATACAGGATAGGAATATTTCTGCGTTTCTTCTTGAAGACCTACGTCGTACGTTGAGACGGCTAACCTTAAAGAAGAAACAAGCTCTTATCTATTTAATATAATTATGTGTTTGATGAGGCATACTGAATGAATCTCCATTTGAATATCTAGATGTGAAAGTTGACCTTGCAATTGGTTTCCTTTTATTTGACATGCAAAACACGACCACGTCTGTTATGTTAAAATTCTTGTGATATGTTGAAAGATGGAAAATGACGACTGTTGGGTTTGGTGACTTATTGCAATTCTTCAAAAGATTGCTGCCTTTGTGGAATGATGGTGTCCTTTAACACTTCTGTCTCCTGTCTCTTAGCAACTGGGGCACAATGGTTTCGATGGCCTCGTTGTGGTTGTGATGCAGCCTCATTTCGTTGACTTCGCTTTCAGATTCTTTCGTCTGCTATCAAATCGGGTCTTCCGAGTGGCTCTCGAATCGTCTACAGGATCTACTCCGTTCAAGATAGAGTGACGAGCAGCGGAGCAAGGTAAGCCTTCTATGTCCATGCCATCATGTCACATTCATCCATTCCTAGTCCTTTGAGAGTTGGGACCGACTGAATAGGACCCGTTTAATGGTGCACATTCATCTTTCCTTATCAGCTGCGTGATCTGGCGCCACGCATTATCCAGTCAATTGTCATCCGGATGGGACGCAGCAAATTGCGTGGTCCAGGTGGGTACCTGTGATGATGTGATGAGGTCACCTGATGTGGCAGTTGATGCCTGGGTCTATTATGTGTGAATCCTTATGCGTTCGTGTGTGCTATGCCGCTGCAGGGCGAGACGAGCAGCTACGTGGAATGCAGTTGTCAGCATCTGTCAGAGTACGCCATCCAGGCATTCAGTGACAATCGCACTGGTTACGAAATCTACTTCTACGTCGCTTGCTGGATCTGTGTGGTAAGGAGGATGGACCACATCATTGAGTCAATATCATGTTTGTAAAATTATAGATCACGACTGGACTTCATCCCGTACCCCTTCCCACCCTCTTCCCGCCCCCTTCTAGAGTGTCTTTCAACCTGTCCAGTTACGCGTTAGTGACTTATTGAAACACCAGTCTATCCACAGACTCTATCTTCGGCATCGATCAACGATCTCTTATTCAATGATTGCACTACACGATTCGTTGATATGCACAACTGCACATGCTATACTTAATACTTTATTCATAATTATTATATTCATGCTATGCTTTATTCTGACAATCAATCAAATCGAACACATCATACAGTAGATGTATGTGTCTTCTTGTTGAATATTTTCTAATTAAGTTAAAAGAATACACGCGTAGAAGTTTTTCTTAAACGACAATACAATACTGTACTGAGAGACATGTAGAACATGGAATCAATTTGATTTCCACACACTTTGCTAATCAGTTCCGTCATATGACGCACCCCAGACTACGATATGATGTCATTACAACTGAGCACGACGCTCTTGTGTCCTTTGTAGTAATGTATGCTATTTCGTTGTTTCTCAAAGGGAGCGTGTTTCCTTGCCCTCGTAACACATCACCTCTGCTCGGTTGAGATCACATTCACGGCCAGCCTTCTCATGCACATGCTATTCGCTGTCATGATGACAAACGTAAGTAGCAAAAGACGTCTCAATGTCGCTATAGAGGACCTATTATTGGCTGCTATTGTTATCTGAAATTATGAAATCAAGGGACACTTTTGACTGCCAAGATCCTTGACACCAATTGAAATGCCAATTTTCGCAACACATTCCAATACAATCGACACCTGTCTCCAGTGACCATTATACAAGACCGATAAATGTCGTCTCATGACTCAGGTGGTCGCCTGCTACAGGTACATTGAGGGCTGTACTGGAAGGACCTGTCAATTTGACCTCCAGTGGATAGCTGGAAGGTCATATATTGCAATATGAAGACAGATTGGAATTTTAAATGATTTGTATTCTACTTTGTTGCCGTAGACTACAGTTACTTTCGTTCTCTGCTTTCCTCTTTCGCATGTCTGTGCCTCGCTTCATCTCGTGTGTCATTGGCATATAATTATGTTGTTGCGTTTCAGTTGCTTTATGCGGTGGCTGGCTACGTGAGTCCGTCGCTGCTAAACAAGACCACAGACTGCTCTGTCTTAGCCGTCTTCATGCATTATTTCTTCTTGTGTCAATTCACGTGGATGTTCATCCAGGTAACTATGGTAACTTACTTCATTAATCTACCAGAAGACACGTAGAACAGAACAATAGACGTTGGTTACTTCTCCATGACCGAGTGATGCATGGGAACCTTCGGGTTTAGGATCTCAAATGGCCTGTAATCCTTCTAGCTTGTGGTATGGAATTTCACTGCAGCAGCGACGGACTTAGTGTATCATGTCGTGCTGCGCAAGTTTCATCCTCGAAAGAGGTGGCTTGAATCTGGCACATACAATAATTATAAACATGTGATGCTATTCTGTTATACCACACTGCTACGAGGCTATCTTGATAATGACCTCGATGTTTACAGAGCATCTCGGATGAAGAACATCTATACGTAAAATGATAGACTGATCGTTGGAAGAACTGGGAAATTGATTCTGAGATGAAGTATACATTATCTCTGCTGTTTTACTGAACGTGAAAGACTTTCTCGTAACAAATTGTATACCATTGCGAAGTATCCGTACCACGTTAGTGCGTCCGTAGAATCGAGTCTTAGCTTGAGTGATCGTTAAATTCTGGTGAATCCAATCGTAGGTTGATTCGTTCCCTTGTCTTCTGTCATTGCGCAATCTTCTTATGTCATGCACATTCCGGTGATCTCTTCATGGTTTATAGGCTTGCAATCTTTGGCGAATTCTGGTCATGAATGACGAACACACATATCGGAAGTTCGTTCCGTTTTTCCTCGTTGGCTGGGGTGAGTTTCAATTCTCGGTACTGTGTTGGAAGACGCGTGGTCAGTGTGAACGTGATGTCGTCATTGTGTAGTCACGTGATCGTAACAATATGTAGCCGTGTCATCTTGTAGTCATTCTCTTTGCCATATGTACTTCGTCGTATCAACAACTCCGTCTGTCCTCTTATCTACGCTGTGTCTTACGACATAGAGCTCTGGCACCAACGACCATATGTACTCCTTGGAACTCTGCCATCTCTCCCTATCGCGGGACCAGCAACTTGTCTATCAAATATATCATATGTGGAATGCGAAAGTTCTCCATTCGTTGTCTCCTACATTACCTTTTAGACTCGTTAGTTTATTGTAATTTTGAACTGAGTTATTTCGTTTGCTTCGCGTTGCTAGGTCTCCCTGTGGTCATTGTCATTGCCTACATCTTCATCACGTATGCCATCTACGATTGGAAGATCGAAACAATGTACTCGGACGTGCACGGCAACGGAGACATGTGAGTAAGCATGGAAACGAAGTGCCAAGTGCAGTGTTGATGATGCTGTAAATTGCAGCTGCAGTATGATACTCAAAAGAAGATAAACAGGGAAATCAACGAGTGCTTCGTTAGTCTAAACTCCAGATGACCTAATACTTGCCGGTAACTTATTCAGCCCTTTGCTGTATTCCGAATACTTGGAAACACATGGCTAAGTTTTCAAGGCACGTTCTAGACTGCCATGGTGTACGATTGGAAATCATTTGTATTTGTGTTAAATATATAATTATGTGCAACTGAGGGACCTGTTGTGGTGAGTTGTCTGCTGAGTATATAGCTCGCTTGTGAATGAGTAATCTGTTTGTTGATTAGTCGCTTCCTTGCTCTGCCAGGTGTTTCATGTCGAATGCTTATTCCGTGCTGGCGACGGTCGTTGGTCCCGTCTTACTGCTTCTCATGGGCATCCTGGTGGTATTCGTGCAAGCGTATCAGGTCACGCCTCAATGGAAGTGCTACGATGATATCTACAGAGGAAGATACAACCTGCAAGGTGAGAACCTGCCCTAAGTGACCACCTCCACCAGACGGCCAAGAAAGTGCTATCCTCAACAGTCGATCGACCATGAGAAATGAAAACAGCCCCTCTCTGCCACATTGAACTTTGCTACCTGCTCCTGTTCTTCACGAGGGGAGACCTTCGTGACAATTAAACGAAGCAGTGGCTCTTAACATTAATACCGGATCTAAAGCTAATGTGTCGTGGCGATGCGCACATTTCGGTTGTGCACGTTACAAATATTCAATTCTCCATGACATGCACAAGTTAAAGCAACTGTATAGGAAAATCAAATATCTGATTAGGAATCACAATTCTGTTTGATGGAGGTCCTTTGACTCTTTCCTGGTATATACTCTGTGGTGAACTAGCCTCTAGCCTCGCTTTATACTCAACCTCTTTAAGTCTACCTCTATTCAATGTATAGCGCCTCCTTTCGTATTCATCTGTAAATTAGTGTAATCTAGAACTATATTTATTCCTGAATGACGTCTCACGACCGAAGACACTATTGTCTTGCTCTCCGTATGATCACTCTCGTTCTACATAGAACACATCCAGATCTACATAGATCACACATACACATACACACTTCGATCACAACGGATCATAACACAACATACTCCGACTATGGATGCCTTACTGTCTGATGCCTTTCAATTGATTTTCAAATCGCAATTCAGCTGATCGATGTTTCAATGTTTTTCTACCAAACAATATTCGATTATTTGAAGCGGATGACTTTCTATTCCTCGTAGAGCTTCGCCATATTATCATTCTCTTTGTCCTTGTCACAATTGTCTGGATATTCGCTGGTTTCCACATGGCGTATGGCAAACTATGGATGGCCATTGTGTTTACGGTTGCCGATGTGGCCCTGGTGAGTCGACAGTGACCGAATTGATCTCACAAAATCGCACCATACACTGTTAGAACGAGAGGTCCATATGCACTCTCCACAGGAAGCGACTAACTCTTGAGATATGTACCCTTGAAAAAGGGGTACACAATAGGAGACGTACCCTTTTTGAGGCTCGGGCACACAATATGTACCCTTTGTTCTAACAATGTACTGTCAACTCACAAGAAATATATAGCTGTCAGTTCGAGCATATTTCTGATGGTTTTGGGTACAGTGCTTCGGAAAAGCACTTTCATGAGCAAACATAGTACGCAGCGTTGCCTTCATCCGATTTAAAATACTGTTTTGTACTAATGTGGAGTGTTGTAAATGTTTACATATGTCCGATTCACAATCCGTTTAAGAGGCGTACATTGAATTCCTTTTGGTATGACCTCGTTATGATATAGTTCTTTCTTCTTTGTAGGGCTTATACATTTTCATACTGTTCGCGGTCTTGAGGAATCAAATGCGGCATTTCTTCCACGCAAGTAGCTACGCCGTTCGTTCTGATCCGCCCACCATCGGCGGTAATACCGGCATGTCCTATGTGCCTCGTTCTCACGCGCAAAGCGGACGCAAAATCAACGAATCACAGCAACAGCTCGATGCGGTGAGTCATCAGTCGTCAATTGAGTCCTTCGTACAGATTTGCATGACTTGCTCTGGGTGCGGTTTCTTTTCACTCTGTGTGGGTACGGCACCATGGCTGCTGGTGCTGACTTTCAGGTCAGATGTAATTGTAGCTTAATTTAAGTGAAGCTTATTCTCAAATAGACGTCGCCATCATCATCATCATCATCATCATCATCATCATCATCATCATCATCATCATCATCATCATCATCATCATCAATATTATCATCATCATGTGTCTTTATTTGAAATTGAAATTCAAAAAGAATACACGTGTCGAAGGCAGTTGCAAACTGCACTTAAACTACACGGTTATACAATATACGATTAATAATTAACTAAACTAAAATAAAATTGATTTAAGTTTGTATTTGAATGACGCCAAAGAATTCGAATTTACCACGTCCTCGGGAAGTGAGTTCCATTGACGAGCAGCACGATGAAAAAAGAAATGATAGCGAGCATTGATCCGGACAGTATTAATGTACACGCGAGAATC
>OFHS01000061.1:0-70570 GCA_900245855.1 Calvadosia cruxmelitensis | reverse complement strand
AGACCTCAACTTTTCAAATAACTCATGGCAGCTCTTGTTAGACGATGCTTCACTAGTGTGCTTGGAGTAACACGGGCCATTAGTTGTGTCTCAGCCATGGACAGAAGAGCACTTCATTATTCGAATGTGCTCGGTAAGAAATGGGCAAATGGAAATGGCGAATGCAAATTTGATGCCGTGATTGGATGTTGACGATCCTCTTTCATTGAATTTCAGTAATGATTGACGACTCTCTTCGCGCTTACATCAATTAAATAGCTTCTTATATTTCTTTGTAAGGTTCGAAAGCTAGTGATCTAGGCAAAATGAAGATTGAACCTCTTTCTGAAGGATGCCCGGTGTGCAGCAGGAATATCACATTCACTCACAAGGTAAGCAGATGGAGAGCATTGAAGGCCATGCTGGGGGGCACCGCCATTCTAACGCCGACGTGTGCGGATGTAAGAAAAAACGTCTGAGAAAGTTTTCTGGCATAGTAGCACTATCGCAGAGCTTCCAACCCTTCAAGGGTAAAAAGAGGGAGCAGGAATCGAAAATAAAGAATTGAATGACCACGCCCAAACAGATATGACTTTTGTTTCGTAAGGCTTTTATTCTATGCAATTTTCTTGAAATTGGAATTTGATAGTTTCAAAATCTATGGGATCATTTTCATTTTGAATGACTGCACATTTTCGATCAGGCCCTGCTCCATAATGCAGCATTTTTTGATGGCATAAACTATCGCAAATATGAAAGCCAAACAATTCAAGTCAAGTCAAGTCTGCTGCATGCAGCAGGAAAGAAACTACTGAGATCTAACTATTATGTGCAATTGTGCATGATTATAGTTGAAGCTAGCTGGGGTCCAAATTTACAACAACAGTTCATCATGTTGCTGGTTGCTACCATGTTGAATTGCTGCTTTCAACCATGTTGCCAAAGGCAACACGCTCTGATACTAACTTTGACCAACTCCAACACGAAAACAGCGATATTTTCCAATCTCACAAATCAATGCAAAGTGAATGCAGATAGAGCCTACGTTTTAATTAAGAAATGGGCTGACAGTAGACTTACACTTAGTAATTTATTAGATATATAGTAGTTTATTGAACAATCGGGAGGATGTTAGAGCAATCGGGAGAACGGGAGATTGGTTTCAAAAACGGGAGACTCCCGATTGAATCGGGAGGGTTGGAAGCTTTGACTATCGTGCATGTGTGCACGAGCTGTACTGTACTGCTCATGGTTTACTAGACGTCGCAAGTCACGTGTTGACCCACGCAGTGCATCTAGCAACTTTCTATTCGAACAAAATGATTTACAGAGTAGGCTAGGCTATACAGACAGTCAAACCTGTCTTACGCTACCACCCAGGGACCAATGAAAAGTGGTCTCAACACAGATGGTCACCTAATAGGCCTACAGCCTTAAAAAGTGTCGAAGTGTCCTAAACTAAACTATAACTTTAACTAAGACTATAAAGGTAGGGCTGTATCTAAACAACGAAGGCCATAACGCTGGTAGACGGACGCTACACAATACTTTTGGGATAAACTATGCAATATGACTCAAACCGGGCTAAGACAAAGAACTTATTACGACAAGACAAATCAAAACCACACAGGTTTGACTAACAAGGGAATATAATAACAAAATAACTTACATCACAAGATGGAGAGACAAGACATCACACGATGACGGCCACGGAGAGAGTACTAAAACTTCCAACAAGCCCCGAGAACACACTACTCAGACACGTGACACTCTCGTACGATGACCATCAGCCAATCGGACGAAGCCACATGACAAGACTGACAAATCTATCCTTATAAGGACACAACTACACCCACAGACACTAACTAACGAGGTCAAATAAAAAGACAAGCCGTGACATTCAACACGAAACCATTCACAAAATACCACTTGACAACATGACGTTTCTATGACGACACGAACAAACGAGTTTACGACAAAATCACATTAACAAGCCTGTATGGAAAACTCATAAATTGTACGCCGGATTTTACGCCAAACTTTTATACACTTGTACGCCAAAAATGTTTGGATTGATTATAATCTCAACCAAGGCCTCAACACAATAAGGAAAAGTACGCCAACTACTGAAATTTACAAGCTTTCAAAGGACGAACACCAAATTTGTTTTGGCGTAGTCTAACTCTATGCCGGATTAATCCGGTGTAACATACACGTTTTCCATTCGGGGCCTACAGGTCAATTATATTTGGGCTATTCAGGGACCACTTAAAGGTGGTCTCTTACCGCGTGTGTTTTGTTTAAGACAGTTGATTGCTAAGACAAATTGGGCTGTAGTTATTCTTTGACACTCCTCATTCCGCATGCCTAGAGCTTAGCATGATTAAAGTATATGATTTAATTACATATTTTGTGCTTGATAACTAACTGAATTAACATGTTGAATTATTCTTGCGATACAACTGCTATATGAGATAATGAGACTGCTTGCAAACAATAACAAGGGTATGCTATTGCTTTTGGTTGTAGCTTTAACTGAAACTCGCTTAGCGCTATGTGAAGTAAAATTGTTGTTTCATTTCCATGCTTTTCAGAGGAATTAGCATCGTTGTATTCACCGTTTGCTTAATTTACGTTGCTCTATTTGACCATGAAAATTTGGGGCTGACTTGAATGATTCCATGTCAGGCCTATGCTGTGAAATACAGTAGGCTATAGTCTGAGCTAATTTTCTTGATAGGATGTGCTGTTTCTTGCTCAATTCCTCTCTCCTGATGGTTATATTCTCAACCGGCGGAAAACAGGTAAGAAGGCCTAGTTGAATCACAATTCTGAAGTCCAATATAGCCTACTGAGTGACTTCATTGATCATCGAATTAATTCACTTGTCGTAATCAGCAGCATCATCATTGTCAGCTTTGCTAATTGCAAGCCTTTAGCTTGAATATCATCGTAATCGAAATTTGTGACAATCTGTGATACAGTCAAACCTGTGTTAGCGGCCACCTCTATAGAGCAGAAACCTGTGTATAAGGCCACTCTTTATAACCCCAAAATGACACTTTCTATATAAATCAACCTGGGCAGAAAGGCCACCTGTCCATAAAGGTCAATTTCCTCAGGTCCCAAATGTGACCGTTATAGACAGGTTGCACTGTATATCAAATATTGTTATGATCGACATAACCTGTTTGCACTCACATCTCAGATCAATTTTTCTGTTTGGCTTTTTCTTACTCTGATGTTGTGCGTATGACTTTAATCTGTACACTGTGTACAGTCAATTGCATTGATCCCAAATTACGTCATTTTGTCAATTTCTGTGGGCAACAAACTTCCTTTGCCCTCCAGGCTGCAAGCTACATTTCACTCTTGAATTGACTTGGAATGGAACAGGGTAATGATCACCTGACAGCACATACTGAAAAATTATGTTTTATACAAAACGTATTCTTGTTTCAAGTATCAGCTTTCTCAAAATGAGACTTTGTCTGAGGAAGGACAATGGCAATATTCATATTTGTGGCTTACAGCATGGGCACATTTTTTATACAGTACTGGATTAATAATATATATTCCTTCAAATTATAAATTTTCGTTGGAACTATAAGTTTCTATTTAATATAATTAATTAAGTAGGTGTTTAATGAAACCCATGTGGAATGATCCCAAGGTCTATTTTATTCAGCAAAAATTGTAGCAGCCACTGTCTGTACTGTATTTCTGATGACGTCTTTTGTTCCAGGTGTCTGCAAACGTCAACAGCGAAGAATTGCAACTAATATTGCTATGGCAAGAAGGCTCGGTATGTAATCAGTGTATGAGTTAATTGGTAGGAACCTAAACATAACAAAGAGAACATAACCTCAGAAAAGTCAGTCTAAACCTACAAGCTACAGTCAAACCTGTATTAGCAGCCACCTCTATAGAGCAGCCACCTGTGTATAAAGGCCACTCTTCATAACTCCAAAAATGATACTTTCTATAGAAATCAACCTGGACAGAAAGGTCACCTGTCTATAAAGGTCATTTTCCTCAGGTCCAAAAGGTGACCGTTATAGACAGGTTTCACTGTAGCAGCAAGTGACCACTATAGGCAGGTGACTGTTGTACATGGCTGTTTGCTGATACTGCTAATAATATATTCTTGACTGCGCAAAAAATTGTTCTGTTACTTCCTTCCAATGACCATATAGACAGATCACAAATGTCTGAGTTATATTATATGCAGTTGATGGTTACACCATGTTTCAATGTACATAAGGTTGTTCAGTAATTTTCCTCAAGTGGTCACCAAAGACAGCTGGTTGTTATGGAGGTGACTGCCAATATAGGCTTGACTGCCCAATAGGTTGCCCAATGACTTTCATCAAAGGTGTGACTATTATAGACAAGTGGCTGTTTGATAGAAGTGACTTGTAAATTGCTAATGAAGGCTTGACTGGTCGATAATTATTCTCATAGGTCCTTTATTTATTGATATTTTTTTGTGATTTGCCTGACTTTGATTACTTGTAGGTATCTTACCAAATTTTGTAGCCAAAGACAAGCGGCTGGATAACTAGAAAAGGTTTACAGCTCTAGAAGATGGTGTCAAACTGGAACGACAATAAAGACTCCATAGATTCCACTTCAGCATCAAGAAACATTTGTACATGAAGCACACAAAGCATATCAAGCTTCTCTTATTTAAATATCGCGTAATTTTATCTTGATCTGAATCTAGATGTCCAAGGCATGACAAAATCATTCTTCATAATCAGAAAATGCGTTATGCATACATTACAAACTAAACTGCAGATAATCGAACAAATGTGATATTTTGAAATATGTAAGAATCATTTGTAGTGTGTTTTCCTATCTCATTTCATGTACAGAATTAATGATGTTCGCACTGATTTCCAAATTACATCTCACTGTCAGTTTCTGCTGGCAAATGTAATGCATTTGCTTGACAGTTTTGACAAAGCTTCCTTGCACTGTCTCAGATCAAGAAAATGTCCCAGATGACTTATGTAAAGTCAGAAAAGCATTTACTCTTTTTTGTTGGTAAATTGCCTTGTTTGTCCATAGAACTTGATAACGAGATATCCGTTGGAAATCAGTTCCATATTGCCAATACATGTCACCATATGGGGCTATTGAAGTTGTTGTTGTTGACTTTATTCTGAAAATCCATTAAATTGCTATAACTTTTTTTCATGGAGCAGAATGGTGATGATGAATGGTGATGAATTGAAGTTTTGTTTTCATTTGTGTGTATTTTCCAATCGTTGTCTTGCGGTGACAAAATTTGTCAAACCTTTTGTTGTTATAGTGACCTAAGAGCCAGCCGTGGATCCGTAGCTGTCAATTATTAATATAATGAGTATGTTAATTACTATTGTTAGCCTATTGTTTCTTGCATCTGTATCTTGTCGTTGATTGTTCTATGTCTGTGTGGTCCTGGTCATGCGTGAAAGTGAAGATGGGTTGTCATTCAGTTGCTTGACCCTGTCGAACTTACCAATTTTGTGATGACGTTCTTGAGGGTGCTGGCAGGAGGCACCCAATATTTCACCAACCTAAATGAATGCCACGTTTCACTGAATTTCCAAACTAGGTGGATTTCAAGTGTCTTTGTCGTAGGCACTTCGAAGCATAAATGTGTTTCCGATGTTTTTAATTTATAATTATTTCAATCTATTGATATAGTTTTTATCTTCTGTATATGCATTTATTGTTGATATTAGTAATCTTAAATTTCTCATGTATCATGTATCTGCTCCGTGAAAGAAGCTTTGATTAGCTTACCAGATATTAGAATAAATGATGATGAAATGAATGATGATGATGGTGTTCTGTATGGAGAATAATCCTCGTGACAGGCTTGAGAGAATATTAATTTTGTAAATTAATGCGATATTCTATGTGGTGCCCAAAATGTTGATGTTTTACCCGAATTGTTTACGTGTGACCTTTCCATTATTGGTGGGCTTTAGTAAGATTGACCTTAGGGTTATTGTGTATGACCTGCCCCCTCCCCCCTGCTGTTTGCCAGCCCCTCTTGATATTGTTGTCTACTGTGTCTGTATGAGTTGCGCAAAATCAAACGACAATGGTGTCGCCTAACCCGAATATCCATGTCGCCTATGAGCTACGCAATGATCACGTGATAGCTCTCCGACATCTTCACATTTACCGCTTGTTGTTTAGGTTCAGCAAAGACAACATGGCCTGAGAGCTCACGCTGTCGACAGAATGAGTTCGCTTTCTCATCCACAGTCACACATTGCTAGCCAAAACAGGTTATAATTTGAAAGAGAAGTGTCGCATGTTGTCTTGCGCATACACTGAGGAGAAAGATGGCATCTGTGAAAGTCGCTGTGCGTGTTCGTCCGTTGAACTCCAGGTAGGGTTGGCCTCAACGAATGTTGATCGCATCAACACACGGCGTGCAGCTGTATTGAATGAATTGATGTAAAACCATTCAGTTTTGAGATTATTCACGGTGAATGTAGCCATAAAGTCGTAAGAGTTAACCAAAGAGGTTACTTTTGAGTTGACGGGCTCTGTGTGTAACAATTCCTCCGCCCTCCCACATCAGACTATTTGCTTTATCTTTTTGAGTCTGTTTACCTAGACTACCTTTCTATTATCATACTTCACACCTTTCCTCTTTACCGCCTCTCACCACGTGGTTAGATTTTTGAGGATAAATTCAAGAGCGCTATAAATAGTTCAGCAGTTTTGAGGTACTTCTCATGTGCCATACCTTGTCCGAACTGACATCCAATAACTTGAAACGTCGACTCAATCTCTGAATTCTGTCACGATTATTTGCAATTTGATAAGAAATCTCCATCCTTGAATACTAACCATGGCAAGCACAGTGCTCATAAAACTTACCTATCTTTTTTAGATTTCTCGGATATGTAATAGAAGCACATTAAATATTATTGTTCATTTCTGAAGTTTATTTTTATGGCTTGGCAATACCAGCATTTTTGACCCGTTGTCAATTGATCTGAAAGATAAACACGTTTGATTTGAAAACAAAACTTGAGAATGCCTGCAAGCAACACGTTTAATCAGAATGGTTTACTCGCATATGACAAACTATACAAACTCGTGTATAGTTTTGAAATGAAGTCTTCCAAGTGGAGTTTTTTTCTTAGCTTAGCTAAATGTACCTGCTGGCAAAATAGTAACTGAACAGTTTGGAAACGGGAAGTAGTAAGTTCCTCAGACAAGGTTTCGATTACTATGGAATTTACTTCAACTTTTAGTTTTCTATTGACTCTACAACTTTGCAATGTCCTTAAGACGTCATCTCGCAATATTTGTCATTTATGAAATGTCTGTACTTTGACGAGAGGTTATGCAGTGTCAACGAGATATTTCAACTGACAGACCACTCAGACTTTAGACCTGATACCAATGGACCTAGAATATATTGAAAGTCCTATTTAGCGATCTAGAAGATCACTTGCATAGAGAAGATAAGTTTTCGCGTGCCATTTTCACATTGACCATGACATGACCTTTTTTCTTTGTTGATTTGTCTTGTGTTTGGTGTTACTTTGTCAGCCACGTCTGACCGTGATTTATGGCGTAGTTTATGTAATAAGTGCATTAAGAGGAAGAGGGACGGTCTCTTCATGTAGAGGACCGTCTATATTATTATTATGACCTTTTTGAAAGGCTAGGCGGTGCTTAAATATGTTCATTAAATATGTGGACCAATAGCAATTTTTCAAAAATCGATGCATTGGCATCCACGGTCGTCATAACTTGTCATGGTCTTCCCACATTATTGTAGCCTACAGTTGAATAATGATAAGCTTCAGTACAGAACTAGGCTCCATTTCTGTTCAAGAAAATAAAAGCATTATCAACAGCTAGCTTGAGTGAGCAAGACATCTTTACAATGTCTAAACATTGGCCAAGGAGGAGGACTGCATGCAACATGACTGCAGACATAAAGTCATTGGGACTATCACCTCGCGGCTATAAAGAGCATAGCAAAAAATCGCAGAAGATGGGCAAAACTAGTACATGTTTAGAAGTTAGATATACAAAAGCACCTTGGTATCCCAGGAGTGCTGGAATCGTTATTATATTACACCACTAGATATCATATGGTGCCTGCTGATGGTGCACAATGGACACAATATCATTTGCCTTGACTTGTAATGAAGTGCTGTCCATGTCAGCTTTACTACAACATTTTGTGGGATGATTTGACAGGGAGTTGAACATGGACTCAAAATGCATCATAGAAATGGAAGGAAAGCGAACAAGCATTTTGAATCTGAAGGTTAGCCATTTCTTATGAGCATTGCGGCTGATTAATGTAGTGGTTGACGGGCGGTCTGTGTGAGCTTGATGTCGTCATTGTGTAGTCACGTGATTGTAAGAATATGTAGCTGTGTCTTCCTGTAATCATCCTCTTTCCCGTCTGTACTTCGTCGTGGTAACAGCTCTGTCTGTCGTCTTATCTACGCTGTGTCTCAGGACATAGAGCTCTGGCTCCAACGATCATATGTACTCCTTGGAACTCTGCCATCTCTCCCTGTCGTGGGACCAGCAACGTGTCTCTCAAATATATATCTTGTGGAATGTCAAAGCCTCCATCGTCTCTCGTCTTTCGTCCTCCACATTAATATCAGTTGCAGGTGTTTGTTTTGTGTTCATCATATCTATTTCAATTTTTCTGCATTGTAGCTTAGTACATATACTGGAGACAAAGATGATTCCAATGTTCAAGGAAGGGAGAGGGTCAAGGATTTCTTTTTTGATTACTCTTATTGGTCATTCTGTGAGAAATCTGAAAACTTTACTAACCAAACACAGGTAGATCCATTGCTGTATGTAGCTTGTAAAAGATAGTTGTTGTAATTGACATATTTTCTTCCCGGTTTGTTTGTGGGGAACATGTGTGGCCCGATCTGATTTTTACAGGTAATGTAATATGTTTAAGTCATCACCTGTCTTAGAGACCACAGAAGGGACCAAGAAAAAATGGTCTCTTACCACAGGTGGCTGCTAAGGCAAGTGGTCGTTTATACCAAATTCGACTCATCATCATGGTGACACATGTCCACGCTGGCAATGTTGAAGGCGCGACGCCTTATCGTATTATGTCCATTCATTGATGGTACAGTGCCCGTCTGTGTCTATAGGGCTCTGTGGTGGACCACTTAGCAATTATTGAGATAAAGTAGTTTGTAAATTTTTGCGGCATCATCTTGTTATAAGAGTTTGAGACAAGTATTTCTCTATATATTGATGCCAATTTCAAATGCAATTAGACCTATTTTTGTTTAGGATAAACAATAGAACATTGAACAATACAGTGTAACCCTGTTAATGTCACCCCAGTTAATATCACAACCTACTTAACCCTTGTCCTGCTTTTACGTGTATACACGTTTTGATAGAAGTCAAAAGTAGCAACACATAACCAATCAGATAGTTGGTCCTTAGCAAGCAACCAATCAGCAATTGATGAAGCGACTTAAGTCTTCATTTAAATAGTTTTACAAGCAGGACTGGGGTTAATATAACTGCAGTTTAAGAACCATGCTCTGTCAGAATAAACTATTTTATATCACAATTCGCTTTAATATTATAACGATTTTTAACTGGTAATCCATGATGATATTAGCAACGCTACATTGTACCGCTAAGTGATAGACAGTCTTGCTTGTTTACAAGAACTTGTGCCAATGTTTTACGTAGTGAATAGTGATTGACTGTTGATGTGAGGCTTGCGGTTGTTGTATGTATAATTATATGTGGACTGTGTTATATTTCAATAGGTGTTCAAAGACCTTGGCTCTGATGTGCTACAATCAGCAGAGGAGGGTTACAATGCGTGTATATTTGCTTACGGTCAGACTGGCTCTGGAAAGACGCACACCATGATGGGGCAGAAGGTCTTTATTGTTCTGTTTCATGTTTGAAGGAGGGCTTGTCGCTACAAGCTGTGTTGTTTCCGAGATGACTTTGGAGCATTGCTTTAAATATAGGTCAATCGGATACATGCAAACTCTGTTTATTTGCCATGGAATTCCAATTTTGCAAAATCCCTGCAATTTTATAATGGAATACAGTATACGAAAACCGTTATTGGCGACACCGATATTGGCAGACATATTTATCAAAGGCAGACCGCAACAATCATCCGGGCTTCAAAAATGCACCACTATTGACGAATTTCCAGTAATGGAATGGAGCCGTTATTGGCAAAATCCGCTTATAAATAAGTAAATGTTTTTCTACCAAGAACGTGTTGCATGTATGTGGCCATGTTTCTGTTGATGAACAGTAACCCCTCCAACGGCATTTTGCATTGTTATGATGCCTGCACTTTCCCTTCAAGCTTAAATGCACAACGTCAAGCTTGCTTATGAAACAAAGGACAGAAGGAGACAGAAATAGATTTGTTTTATGGTGATTGGTATTCATATGTTAAATAAGTATTTTTTAATCCTGAAGACTTTGCAAGATTTAGCTGATGTAAATTGTAAAACCAGTCACTCAAGAGGTATTTTCTTTCCATTGTTATCTCGTTTAATAATTAATAATTGTATCTTCTTCTGTTTTGTTTGTAGGGAAATGAAGGACTCATTCCTAGGATATGTAATGTAAGTATTTGCTAGTGTGGTTTGTTACGCTAGCATTGGGAAGTGCTCTTGGTTGGTTAGCAGTTGTGACGCAGATATTTTAATTGGTTGCTGGCAATTGAATTGGCTGTTGTTACCTAAACGCCCTGTGATACTGTAAATAATTTGTAACTTCGTATATTAAATGAAACCTTGAGATACACTACAAAAAGATCATTTCTCTTTGATTATCAATATTGGTTTTTGCCAATATCGGTTAAATGTGAGCAGTCCCAAGTAAACAGTTACTGGTGGAGTTGATTGTAAATAGATTCGGGCATTATATTTGTGCTATTTTCTCCTTCATATCAGGGTTTGTTTCAAATGATGTCTAAGAGAGAAGATGAAGGTGTATCATTTCGCACTGAAGTGAGGTATGCCACACATATGACTGTAAATTGGTATGCTTTCGATATGGTACTGTACCCTTCCAGTCAGGGTTCTGCCTATCGGAAAATGGCTGTGAGCTAAAACACTTTGTGACATGCCTATCATTTACATTATTCCAGCATCTTGTGGTTTACATTGCTTAATGATTTACAGTTTTTGTGTTATAATATTTTGTTTTCTGTTTAATTTGTTTTTGTTTACGGTGTGTTTTGTGTCACAGTGTTTGATCTGTAATTTCCCAGGCAACATCTTGTTTTTCTCGTTTAAATGGAGATTGTTTAGTCTATGGTGATCAACAGTGCACATGGCCGTTCGCATGAGTAGCATCAAGTGGTTGTTCAAATCCCCACCACGTAATGTAGACATTATCTAATGTCAAATTGTCTTCTCTTATCATCAGCTACTTAGAGATCTACAATGAGAAAGTCCGTGATTTATTACGTCCTGTCGCTGCCAAGGCCCCCACTCATGTTCTTAGAGTTCGTGAACATCCCAAAGATGGCCCCTATGTTCAAGGTAAGGTTCTACTTGATACTCCGCCAAGACACTGGCAGGAAAAGCATGCAATTGAATGGAACTGCTTGGAGATATTGTCTGATTGTATAAACTTCATTTCCAACTCTCGTGATAAAACTTGTGCTAGGCTAGTCAAACATTTTGGGTGAACAGCACTGTGTTTAGAACGGATAGGGCCGCGAGCATACAACATGCAACACATATGACATTGTGACGCCACAACACTTGACACCTTGTATGACACCACAAACATACAGATCCTTCACATTTCAACTGGTGCTTGTGATTTCTCAGGCTTGACGAAACACTTGGTGTCTGATTATTCGTCCATCGAGGCATTACTGCAGCAGGGAAACGATCTCAGGTGAGATACGGTGAGATGTGATTGATTGGTTTGGTTGACATACAGGAAAGTGGAATAAGAAGAGTGACCATTCAAGGCAGGGGGTTGTTGCGCAGAGTAGATATGCTGACATAGCTTTACTGAGCTCGTCTTTAAATTCCTAAATATCTGTGATACATTTTGACTTCGTCTTATCGTCAACTGAATAAATGATATGTTATTGGCGTTGAGAGGACAGTCCCAGGGTTGCTCTCGATGATCAGTTTGATTGGTTTTTCAGTGCAGTTTTGATATTGTTTACAGGACAACAGCATCAACAAATATGAATGATACAAGTAGTAGGTCGCATGCCATCTTCACCATCAGCTTCACGCAGGTATGTCATAACAATATGTCCATCATGGTGCAATGGTTTGCAATTATATGGTTGTTTCAGTCTGCAGAAATGCCACTTACATTCATTTTGGGCTACTAGCGTTAGGATGTGTAATGCTTTACCCTGTCAGCTCAAGTAATCTGTCAATTTGTCCAAATTTGAAATTGATTGTGAAAACTATATTACATATTTTTCTTATTTTTATAGGCCAAGTTTTTCCATGATATGCCAAGTGAAACAGTGTCTAAATTGAATTTGGTTGATCTTGCTGGAAGGTAAACTGTTAATTACTCCATTGTTATTGTCTGTATTGTAGTTTTTCTGATCTGATTCTACTGAAAGTACTGTCGAATGTCGCTCATAAATCATTTATCCACATATTTAAGAGAAATCAATCTGGCTGACATTAGCGTCAGGCAAAATTCCATTCATATATGCAATGGAATGCAGAGTGTCTGCAAAGCCTTAGGCGTGTGCCACAAGTTCCTCTTGTTCATTGGTTTTATGATGTGAACAACAGCAGTTTGACGTCTATCACAATTTGTAAGTAGCTTCAGATTTACCATCAGAATGGGTTACTTCACCGCTTTACCATAAAGTCAAGGGTCATAAAATCAAGGGTCTTCTAAACAAACAGCAATTTTGCTTACAGAATGACGCTTAATCGTATCTGTCAATCTTGATTATCTATGGATCGTTGATATGTCATACTACCTTAATTTTCACGTATGACTGATATGATTTTATAACAAACAAACAAGTCACACCCATTAATTTGCGTGCTTTATTACAGCGAACGGGCGGATGCCACTGGTGCTACTGGTGTGCGTCTTAAAGAGGGTGGCAATATCAACAAGTCACTGGTCACGCTTGGATCTGTCATCTCATCTCTAGGTAATTAAAACTAATTATGTGATCTGCTTCTATAGAAATCATCACACATTGAATAGAGTTGTTATTGTAGATACTACCTGTATCGAAGGACCACCTGTTATAAGAGGCCGCATTTAAAGGACGGCTTTGTTGAGGAACCACATGTGCTAAGAGACTACAGTGAAACCTGTCTATAACAGTCACCTTTGGGACCTGAGGAAAATGACCTTATAGACAGGTGGCCTTTCTGTCCAGGTTGATTTCTATAGAAAGTGTCATTTTGGGGCTATGAAGAGTCACCTTTATACACAGGTGGCTGCTCTTTAGAGATGGCCATTAATACAGGTTTGACTGTACTTGTCCTGAAAGACCACCTACATGAATGTGCACAGATTCTTGTAAAGTAAATGTTCTGAGAAGATATTAGTGTCGTTTTAGATGATCCAATTACGTTTTTTCTTGTTTCAGCTGAGCTGTCGACCAATCCACACAGAAAGAAGCTCTTTATTCCGTATCGTGATTCTGTGTTGACGTGGCTGTTAAAGGATAGCCTCGGTGGCAACTCGAAGACAGTCATGATTGCAAGTGAGTGACATTTTAACATCAATCATCGTGATAGGCAATATTGTGTGTTCTGTAGTCACATAATTTCTCGCGCTGAAATTTGATCTCATGTTAATATCATTTGATTTGTTGCGCCATGGATTATGATACAGTGAAACCTGTCTGTAACAGTCACCTCTAGGACCTGAGGAAAATGATCTTATAGACAGGTGGCCTTTCTGTCCAGGTTGATTTCTATAGAAAGTGTCATTTTGGGGTTATGAAGAATGGTCTTCATACACAGGTGGCTGCTCTATAGAGGTGGCTGCTACTACAGGTTTTACTGTATGTGCAAATGCACGTTGCATCTGCAGGCGTCTGAAATAAATTCACTGTCACTATCAGTCATTGCCAGAGCTGTCATATTCAAGAGGGCTTATAAAGTACTATTCCTAAAACTGTCCATCTTAGATGGCCAAATATGCGGAAACTTACTGTTATGTTAAAATTAAGAGACCACTCTCTATATTGACCGAATGGATGGTCGATGCAGACATGGTTGGGTTGACTGAACAACACGTACGAAACAATAGAAATACCTGCCAAAGGTTGTATCGACGCGGTAGAATTTAAGTCACTGACAACTAAGCAGAAGAATTTTGTATTATATTCCAATGAAGTATTATAACATCAAAGCCTTGCTAAGGATGCAGAATAACACCGGCGCAATTTGGGCTCCCGTTATATGACACGTCAGAATAGAGTTTGCTCACGTTCACATCCAGCAAAGTAAGATGTATTAATGGAACTCTGGAGGAAATTTCACGTTGCTCAATTTGAATACTGTACATGTGAATGCTGGAAACTGTCTTTGAAAAGGGTGTATCCTTCCAAACTGAGGACCTAAAGCACGTGCTTTGAGTGTCTACTGGTTTAAAACGGCCCTGGTCATGGTTTACTTGTTTGTCATCTTGTCTGCGCTGTGGTCATTCCGTGTCACACCACTTGATTCATTTCTGATGCTTGCAGCCATTTCACCAGCCGAATGTAACTATGCTGAGACATTGAGCACCTTACGCTATGCCAACCGTGCCAAGAACATCATTAACAAACCTACTGTGAATGAGGTGATGCTTGCTCCCTGCCCCTTCGATCTATGCCCCCTTGTGTCTATATTGTCTCGTTGTTTGAATTAACGACGGTAACTCAATAAACCAAATACTTGTCTACATTGGGGCCCTCCACTTAGTGCCGTTTTAAGCAGTGAGAGGGCCTAAAGCATTTTACCCAAAGGGGGGCCTAATTTTTAACGATTACTGTAAATAACCCAATACTTACTATTATTTAAATGTTCGCCAATTGGCATATCAAAGATGTCGCTTTTGCGCACAAACAGTAAATCAGGGAAAATAAACTGGGTAGCACTCTGCAGTTGATTGCACACTGAACTAGATCTCAACATACCGTTACTTTGAGTTTTGAGCTGACATTGAGAAGGCCCTATCCAAAATGAGGGCCTAAGGCACGTGCTTTGAGTGCCTACTGGTTAAAACGGCCCTGCCTCCACTGAAATCACGTAAGTTACAACGATATATGTCAGCAGAATCTGGAATCGAACCCTAGACGTCTGATTGTCAGTCAGACATTCGGGTTAATTACAAAACGCGTTACAGGAATTAATATCCAACTTTAACCGTCAATATGGCGCCAGTACTAGTTGATTCATATCAGTGGTGTTTCTCTTTTTGTTTTCAGATAAACAGATAACTTACAAAAGTAATTCTGGTAAAAATGTCTAATACAATATAATTAATTTCCATACAATTGAGAGCTTTAAAATTATTCTAGAAATATTTACAATACTTGCTACTATTAGGAAATATAAATTAATGAAAACCTGACCTGACTATTCACAAATTAAAAATCTTGTTTATCAATGTTGTTACAACCCTGTTTCCAAATTGCTTTGTTCACTCGCTTGTGTGTTTGGTAAAACGTGGCCCGTTTCCCGCCAAAGCCTGAATGCTTGTTTGCCTGACAGTTACATTCGACAAGGCATTCAACGTTTGGCATGTAAAATGGTTTTGTTTGCCGGTCAATTCGATGTAATTCGAGAATCGACTATATTATGGTTATCTTTGACGGCATAAATCATATCAACCATTTCACTTGTAAATAACTCGAATTTCCTCTCTTGCAGGATACCAATGTTAAACTTATCAGAGATTTACGAAGCGAAATTGACCGACTGAAGTTGATGCTACGCAACGTAAGACCAAAAACCACTTCGCGAAAGCACGTGTGTGCTACTGCTGTCATGATAACTAGTGGGTTCTAGACCACTTTGAATCAGGATGATTTTCGTATTGAATGTAGGAGGGCCTGAGTGACGCGGAGAAGGCCGCTGCGAAGAAATTGTCTGAAAATGAAGAACGTCTGGTCGTGTTAACCGATAAATGGAAAGATCGCTGGAAGGAAACGCAGAAAATCATGCAGGTAGGAGTCTGGTCTTGTGGACGTTGGCTCGCATTATTCAACATTTATATGGTCGTTGAGTTTAAAATTATATTTATCAGAATTATACTCGCATTGGTCAACATACTATTTAGATAGCAAGAAATTCAACTGAACAAGGGCGAGGATTACGTGGTTTTATTTCATCCAGCTGATTGGGATGTCCTACAGAGAGAACAGATACGGTTTCTTTTATTCGCAACTACCCTGAGCATGAGAGCATGTTTCTAATGTGTAACCCTTTCTATAGGAACCGGCAATGGCTAACCTAGCCTTGGAACGTAATCCATTAAATACCGGAACCCTCTTGGGGATCTTCTGTTAACCGGCTACGATGGATGCTGTTCACTTCATATAGCATAGCCTCGTTCGCACATTATAGTGAGGCGGGGGAGTGTGCAAACGAGGCTGTACTATACGGCCACAACAATGCTTCCAATGCCTTATCCTCTGTGTATGTTTGTAGGAGAGAGAGCTCGCGCTTCAGCGACACCAAGACGCTGGTATCAGAATGGACTCTGACCTTCCGCATTTAGTCGCCCTTGAAGAGGACCTCTTCAGTACTGGCATCTTGCTCTATCATCTAAGGGTGAGAGGCAATCAAAGGTCGTTGTCAAGGCAACCTGCCTGTAGCTGCTCGTTGTATGTTTATGTGGCAAATTAGATGATGAAGTGATTTGACAGGCAAATAGTTAGGAGCATCAAATTTATAGACACGCTTGTCTTGTCTTTAGTTCTCTTCAACGTAAACTTTGAGGTTTCGTTGCAGTAGGACCTGAAGATATCAAACTTCTTCTGATTGTTGTTGTTGTTGTTGTTGTTGTTGTTGTTGTTGTTGTTGTTGTTGTAGTTGCTATTTCATTGCTGTCTTTGAATGGCTTCTAGTTGATAAACGCTTCCCGCATCTTTCTGTTTGTGGGTCTTCCTTCAGCACAAATCTGCTTGTTTGTCCATCAGACCTTATATTGTATGCTGTGTGTATTCCCAGGCGGGTAAAACCTTCGTCGGTAAGAAGGACTCGAGCAAGAAGATTGACATCGGTGAGTTTCTGTTACGTTACGTCTCTAATCTCAGTTTATCCCGTTGTGTCGTTGTGCCTCTTTGTAGCCCGATATGCTATTAAATTATTTGAGATTTGTCCGATTTAAGAAGTATCTGCAGTAGCATTAACATTTGTGATTACAGATTAAAAAGAAATTGAACATAGTAACCTTTTTATATTCACACCATACGGTCGTCGAAGCATCCATGATGACCTATGATGACTTCGCAGCTCCATGGAAAGACTGCGACACGGTGCTGTTTGGATGGGGTGGTGGGCTGTTGCATTCTCAATGATGATTGATGCTGGTAAGCCACACCATCGCCGAAGCCCGTCCATCTAGCGCTGCCTTGGTCTTCCTGAAGTGCGACGATAGTTGTTTGGCAAGCTGCTTATCAACGAGGGATAAGATGTATGGCGCATAAAGATGTATGGCGCATTACCCATTGTAATTTATATAGACATATTATTTGTATCTCCGCCATGCAAATAAGCTATCGTAGCTTATTCGTTTGAGAATAAATGGCGATGATGATGATTTATTGGTGTCGTTGAAGGGATCTCTGGCTCTGACACGCAAGACGCCCACTGTATGTTCGAGAACCAAGATGATGGCGTCGTCATAGATCCATTCCCTCATGCGCTCTGCTCAGTCAACGGCGATGTCGTCACTAAGCGAACAAGGCTGCAACAAGGTGAGACGCATTCAAGTGGTTTTGCTCTCTGTGATTTTAACCGCGTGCTCAGACGATGTTGAAGCTGAAATGCTCAGTCGGTCAGTCGGTTGGATCTTTGTCAGCATGCTTCAATCCGATGTCTGCCGATTTTCAGGTGACGTCATCATTCTTGGCAAGACAAACATCTTTCGATTTAATCATCCTGCTGAAGCGCAGGTTCTACGAGAAAAGCGCAAGGTGAGGGTCTGTTCGTATGAGTTCCACGTGAAACCCCTTGCAGTCAGTGTCAGTCGTAAATATTGACTTGTTTGTCGGTGCTGTACTGTTTCGCCATGAAACAGATCAAGTCTTTTATTTCTTAATAAATAACTTTAGTAGCAAGTATTGTAAATATTCTAGAGTAATTTTACAGTTTTGAATTTTATGGAAGTTAATTATATTGTATTAGACATTTTTATCAGAATTACTTTTGTAAATTATCCGTTTTTATCAAGTCTGAACGCAAGATACCCTTACCACGCCATGCAGCAAATTACATGGAAATTCACGCGGTTGCTCGAATTTTTTAACGACAATCTGTCTTAGCAGTAACATACAAATCAGAAATCATAGTTACCTTCCTGTTCGTAACTGTTGTTGGTCTGTAAACATCGTTTAATGTGAAATGGTATAAGATGTATATATTTATTGACATGATTTTAACTCGTTTTGGATTGAACTTCTCTCGACAGTCGTTCGGCAATGGCGTATCGAATTTATCGAAAGCTGCTAAATTCAACAGCGAGACTGACCTGTTGGCCAAATTAAGAGCCAGGTAAATGTTTCCATGGCAACGATAGACTCGTGTGTGTGTGACATTCGACTAGACTAACAATCGTCTTTTTCTGTTGATTGACAGCCCTGACAACATTTATGAACAACGTGAAGCGGCTCTCTCGAGGCAACTGGACGAGGCCAGGTGAGTGACAGCATGGCCATTTTGGCTTACAACAAGAGGAGTGGGATTATGTGGTGGTTGGGTGCCATTTCGAGGTCCCAACAGGAGCCCGAATTGACCAAGTGCAGTCTCAGTGCGTTTTTGGATTATGCTAGTTGACCTCTGCCACGTGGGAAGACACCACAAAATTGCGTTGTTCGATATACAGTCGACCGTACTTTTTTCTATGATGTTCGATTTCAAGGATTGTTCTGGGCTGTCAAAATTGTCGATATCAGCTCAGAAACAAGTGACAGTGTAGTGGCTTAAATCCCAAAATGGATCAGAACTGCACTTGGTCTATTGCGCTGGTGTTATTCTTCGTCCGTAGCAAGGCCTTGATGTTATAATACGGGATTAATTTGCTTTGTTGACTTTTAATGTTGTCGTATAGATTGTTTTGCTGCACCCATTCTTGGCTTTCCACATATTAATCGTAGGCAATGTTTCTTGATTGCAAGATATACGATGGTCACTGTGCAATTTAGATCCATGGTTACTATTGCCAGTCGCTTGTTAACCCTTGTCCTGCTATTGACGTGTATACACGTTTTCAAAACAAGTCAAAAGTAGCAACACATAACCAATCAGATAGTTAGTCCTTAGCAAGCAACCAATCAGCAATTGGTGAAGCGACTTCAAGTCTTCATTTAACTAGTTTTATGAGCAGGACAAGGGTTAAGGCCAAATCTGTTTGTCATTCGTATCATCATCGTAATCAATGACACTTCATCCCGTAGGAACTAACATTGCTACATTCGCTAACATTAAATTCTTTCAATATAGGCACGAACTTGAGAAACAGAAACACGACGAGGAACGGAAACTAGAAGAAGCACGGTAAGATCATGACTCCATCTCAGCTGACAGAAAAAGTACTTCAACTCGTAAACGAAGATTTGAATGGAAGTCGTCATCAAGTCATAATCTTGAATAATCAACAGCATAAATGGAATTATTTGAATTCTCCAAGCAGATTCATGATTTATTGGATTAAGTGAATATTGGAAGAATTATACCTTGTACTGCCTTAACCATTATCCACCATCTACTACTATACACCACTTCAGGTACAGAAGAACAAAGTTACAATCCTGTCCCGTTAATATGACATCAAAAATTATTCGTAATTTTACCGGATTAAGTGAATTCCCAATAAAGTTGATCAAATATTCAATGAGAGAGTATACGATGAAAACCAGTTTGCTTTCTGGAAAAGATATCCAATTAATTTAAGTTGCACCATGCGGACATGCTGCTTGATTCAACCGGTGTTTCTACTTCTTTACACTGTTCTATAGTTCATTTGTGCTTTCTGAACTGATGAATCACTGTTGTGCTGTTACATTGCAGGCAATTGTTCTCAAGACAAATCAAAGAGGAATCGAAACGACTGGAGGAAACCAGGTAGGTGTTAGAATATAGAGACGAGCTGCTTGAACATGTCTGTTATTTCTTTCTACAGTTTGTTCGTACAGAGCTGTATGAAACACGTGGTGTGTTTTTCTTTCCAACAGACAAGAATTGGAGCAACAACGCCGTTCACGGTTACAGGATGTTCAATCTGTTGACGATTTAAGGTACAGTGAAACCTGTCTATAACGGTCAAACCGTTACCGTTAACCTGAAAAAAATGACCTGTATAGACATGTTGCCTTTCTGTCCAGGTTGATTTCTATAGATATAGAAAGTGTCGTTTTGGTGTTATGAAGAGTACGTATCTTTATTTGAACAGATTATAAAAATAAGACTGCACAGAAGAATACACAAATAGAAAACAACTCAAGTTGCACTTACACTAAACGGGCTCACATGCACCTTGAAACAGAAGGCTTCGAAGGCGCTCTTTAAATACACAAACGCCTTTATACACATGTGGCTGCTCTATAGAGGTGGCCGCTAATACAGGTTTGACTGTATGATACGCTCACCAGTGGCTTACGTTTTGTTATTTTAACTTAGCGGGCATGCTGATTACAGTGTAGTTCAAAGCTTGTGTTGACATCAGTGCTTCTGCAATGCAGCGCTTTATCGAGCAATATCTTGCGCGAAGTTTGCTTCGTAGGTTTTTTCACTCTCTCTATTGATTCATACGTTGTTTGTACTTCGGAATACTTCTTTTAGGAAACACCTCTTGGAGACAGAGAAGCGCCATTACGATGCAGAAGGCCGACGTCAAAGTCGCTTGAGTGATTTGTCTGCAACGATCTCATCCACGGACAAACTGGTTGAAAAACAGCAGAAGCTTCTGCAGGAGATCGAGAAAGAATGCCACGCCGTGAAAGGACGGTCAGATGCCGAGCGGAAGGAGATGTTGAAGGTGTTCGTCGAGGCAAGAGCCGGATCGACTGAACGACTGAAGAATGAAATCGGATCGATTTTGGCGTCGAATAAGGATCGAGATGGCGACGGATCGGAATCTCAAGGGGTCGATGAGGATCAATTGCGATCGACGTGGGAGCGACATATGAATGAGATGGACAAACAGGATCGGATTGTTGTTGAGATGCGTAACACTTATCATGAGCTTGTCTGTGAGTTTGAGTCGTTGGAGAGCGTGAGTGACGAAGGGAAGGTGATCTTCGCCCAGGAGAAAGCCACGTTACTCGACGCCATTGATAAGGCGCAACAGGACCTCGACACACTTCACACGGCCAAAGAGAACGAACTGCGACCGCTGTTGAATGACGTCAAAAGCAGATTTAACTTGCTGGCATGGGAAAAGGACCTCACCGAACAGAAGTTGTCCGTCAGAAAGGAAGTGCTCGAAGAAGAAAGCAAGATGTGCGCGCGCAAGCAAGCCGATGCCGAGGCCATCTTACATAATTCCAAGCTAGAGTTCAAGGACGTATTGAAAGTAGAAAAAGAAGCCAGGAAACTACAAGAAGCTGTCCTTAAAGAACACGAAAACGAGGCTAGCAGAGTCGCTGCCAGTGCTGAAAAAGAGTTCAGCCTCGAAGTAAAAAAGTATCAAGAGAACATCAATGCGAAGCAGCTCGAATACGATGCAGCCCAGAATGAGGTTGCTCAGCTTGAAACTCAGATGCGTGCTCTTGATAGTGGATCTAGTCAAGATGAAATGCTCGAAACATTCGAGTTAAAGAGAGAGAACCTGGCGAATATCCGAAACGAAGCCACTCGTCAACGGCAGACGTTTGAGAAGGCCATCCAAGACGCCCTCGAAGTCATGAACTTGGTCAAGCTTGAAAGCGAGGCAAAGCTTGCCGAATGTCAGGAATCCGTCTCGAAAGAGCAACAGGTTTCACGCGAGAAGCTGTTGTTACTGCAAGAGACGGTAGATGAGGCTGAGAAGCACGTGGTTCAATGCAAGACAACGCGACACGGCGTGGAGGAACGCGTGAAACAACTGGAAAACGAAGAAGAGACGATTCGCGCCAAATCCGACGCCGAGCTGTTGTACATCTCTTACTTACTTGAAAAGGAGGTAATGTCGCGCGACGGCGGCGAAGCGTCACTTGAGACCATCAGCCAATGCAAGGTTGAACTTCAAGAGATCACCAATGATTACAAGCTCAAAGCCAGACGGAATCACAGACAGAGCGAGAACTCACTGCGGGCCATCGTAGAACGACGCGGCGAAGCACAGGTCGCGTTAGATGACCTCATGAGGTCACGTGGTATCAACGAGGTCGCCCTCAATTCCACGACGGAGATGTTCGTGAAGGAGAGGCAAGAAGAACTCGATTACATCGACAGTCTCAGGGAAAAGTTAGCCGACATGGAGGAGGAGAAAGAGATCTCTGTTAACCTAGGACACGACGAAATCACCCACGAAAACGGCGTGACTGGCACGGAAAGCGACGACAAGCGCAAGTAAGGTCAACTGAATTTATCATCATCATCATCATCATCATCTTTAGTTGAGTAGGGTAACTCAATAAGTCAAGGACTTGTCTACCTTGAGGCTCTACATATCAACAATGCAAACAATAATTTAAATTTAATTCAAAGCTAACATCGAAAAACCTGTCTATAACGGTCACCTTTGGGACCTGAGGAAAGTGACCTTTACAGACAGGCAGCCTTTCTGTCCAGGTAGATTTCTATAGAAAGTGTCATTTTGGGATTAAGAAGATCGGCCTTTATACACAGGTGGCTGCTCTATAGAGGTGGCCGCTAATACGGGTTTGGCTGTAGTGAAGTATTGCTTTTAATTTTTCTCTTTTTTACTCTCTGTCTAACATCTTCCAACCTTACAGCAAAAACAATGTTTATTAAAAATACAGTATCTAAAATATATCTAAAGGGTACTAAATTAGAGAATATGCCACGCGAAATACCTAATTAATTACTTCGTCACTTTTAATCAAATTGCTTCTAATCTTTTTGTGCCGTGTTTGATTTCACCCGTGCCGGCTTTTGTGTTTTCGCGAAATGAAATCAGAATCCGCTTGTTATGTGAACGATTTCTCCGTTTGTTCAGACTTTTGAAAGAGATGGAGACAAAGTTACGCGACGTCGAGGCCGAAATGGCAGCCAAAGTGGAAGAACTCAAGACGAGAGAAGAATTTGCGCTTTCGGCGTTGAAATCTGAACGAGAGATCATCGCAGAAGAGAAGGAGAAACTGAAGACGAACATTTTGCAGGTGATTCTCCTTCGCAGACACTTGAATATGTTTCGTATATGCTGTATCGAGTGTGCTCCACAACGCGCGATCTTTTGCTGATATGAAGCTGCAGGCGAGATAATGCTGGCTATTTTCTATTTATTTTGGCTCGCGGTTGCCCTGGTAACCCGTGTGTCTATATGCTTTAGTGAGATGTTGCGTTCGTCAATCGTTTTTCATGTGATGCTGAGACATTACAAGTAAGATAGTGCATTGCGGGCTAACAATAGAAGAGCGATATGGTTTCTGACCTATTGCGCAATAAAGAATATCACGCACGGGGTAACATCACTATGGCAACTGAAAGAGATTATTTGCAGCTAAGGGAGAATTTCCTGTGCGCTCTGCACACGCAGCCGTTTCCAAGCATTTTCCTCTCACAGTTTGCAAACATCGCGATATTATCGGCTACAACTAGCTGCCTGTTGGTGCGGCTGGGACGTCGCTTGTTTTGCTACGAGACGCCCCTGAACTTGCTTAGTTGCTTTGATCTTAATGCTGACTTGGAATCCTTTAATCGAATGATTACACTTTTGTTTTGAGTTTGTTTGGCTGCAGACCGTTTTCGAGAATCGTCTTCTGTAAGTTTGAGTGGAACGGACTCTGGACACCGCATGATACAGGCTTCATCAACGCTTGAATCAAGTATTTTTCGGCATTATGAATTTGATGCTAAAATTCGTTTGTTGTATTTCTCGATGAAAACACAGGATGTCTTAAATAAGTTTAGTAGCAAGTATTTTCAATATTTCTAGAGTAATTTTATAGTTCTCAATTGTATGGAAATTAATTATATTGTATTAAACATTTTTACCAGAATTACTTTTATAAATTATCTGTTTATCTGAAAATAAATTCACCAGATGTCTATAATGCCAATTATATTGCATTTGTCCTTTATTCTGTTGTTTTAGGAGAAGGAATCATTACAGAAGGAACTGGAACAAAACAAAACGAGAGACCACGACATGGTGATGCAGCTGCAATCAAAGCTAGAAGAGAATGAGGCCGTGCTGGATGCCACGAGAGAGCAGGCCAAGACGGAGATTGACCAACTCCAATCAACGTTAGAGAGACAGAGCAGGTGAGAGTGTGCTACACATCAAAATAACGCATGCGCCCTCCTATCTGTGTGGTAACGACAAGGTGTTCAATACAGTACGCAACTCTCATGTTGATGAATTGATCTCCAGTGAGTGTGGGGCTTGTTTTACTTTTGCAGGGAAATCGTCGCTCTCCAAGTCAAACTGCGTCGCTATGCATCGATGACGGTATGGAAACTGCAATATTCTGTTCGCGCTGAGTATTTTAAAAAGTTTTCCACATCAATTTTTTTGCTTACACGTTTTGAATCCACGAGACTGAATGAACACTCAGAAGCAGCTCTTTTGACAGTGATGTTTGGTTTCCCGTTTTAGAGCCTGGTTCTAGACAGTCGTCATGACTACGACACTGAAGATGACCCCGCGGGCACGTTCTCCGGCTCGGTGAGTTTGATGCATGATCAAAATTCCCTCCTTCTGTCTTGGATACAGTGTAATGTATTAGAACAAGAAATTTGCGCAAAGAAATGAATTGTACGCTTTAATGAACTACAGTTGAATTTGATTAATCGGATTCCATGGGATTCCGCTTGTTATGGTATTTCAGATAATCCGGTATCTTGTCTGAAACCAACTGTATTTCTACTGTATAAATCATTAAACGTTGTGATCTGATTTTCACTTAATCCGGTATGATTACAGTACTGTTTCCTTAAATATTGGCAGTTAACCAGATTCGGTTGTTTCTCCCTTCTGCAGGGTGATGACGGTGACGACGACGTTGAACCCCTTCGATTCACCCCACCACGTATTTCCCCACCCCCTACCCCAATACACAAATTTATCAGTTCCATTCGGACGTACAAGAAGAACCAAATCACAGTTTGCATACCTCGCTACATCCTACGGGGACTGGGTAGGGGATCATATCACGTGTTCGAAGTCAGGGTGAGTCATTTGATCAAGTGAGCAGTTGCGTGTGTACGCTAAGACAACGGAAGAACATTATATAGGGTTGAGACTTGAGAGACTTACGATATACAGTACAATACGTGTATGCGCATCCCAACCTGTCTTTGCGACCATCTGCCTTGACGACCAGCTTCAAATGGACCCTGAAAGTTTCAAAATACAATGTGCCTGTATTGAACGACTACCTGTGTTAAAAGACCACTTTTCATTGGTCATTGGGGTGTTCGGTCTAGACAGGGTTGACTGTAACACACACACTTGATCCAGAGGCTATAGTACAAATATATCCGATAATCATCATTACAGTCCAACCTGTATTAGCGGTCACCTCTATAGAGCAGCCACCTGTGTATAAAGGCCACTCTTCATAACTCCAAAATGACACTTTCTATAGAAATCAAACTGGACAGAAAGGCCACCTGTCTATAGAAGGCCATTTTCTCAATTCCCCAAGATGATCATTGTAGACAGGTTTCACTGTACGCGACTGGATACTGCAGTTTTTATCACATCTCAATGTGTGTTATTTATTTGTCAGTTGTTAGTCGGCGATGAGGACGGATGGAGTGTATTTCGTCGTTATAGAAGATTCCGTGAGCTTCATTTGCACATGTGTCGAGAATACCCTGTGGTAAGTCAGTAACTGACACACGAGTCATTGGTTGTCATGGCTATAAGAGTAGAGAGAGATATCCACTAGAATTGTAGCAGCCTTTTGAGTTCAATCAAAAGTGGGGTGCCTCACATTCGTGTCTGTATCATGAGTGAGAGGGCTTTTAATTTAGAGGGACTCATTCTATGCTATTGTCATGGTTACGATAGTTTCCCCATTTTGACCAGAACTATTATCCACGACACCGCCTGCTGTCTACCCGGAAACAGCAGCTGCCCAAATGCAGTCGCAAGAAGTTTACCACAATTGTGTTCTGTCTTTGTTCGACATATGTAGCAGACTGTTGGCATTTTTAACAATGTGTTTGTGGAGCTGCAACTGCAATGCTGTTCGAGGCCTCTAGTTCAATTTGCATCTGTGCGGCACGCTCGACTGAACCATCCCATGTGGACGCTTGCCTCTAATTCATATTCTAATTGCGATCCGGTCGAGTAGCGGCAGTTGGAGCTTGCTTATAAAACACCGCCTTTGGAAGACCTCCTCCTTGCCCAGATTGGCTACACTCGTCATCGACGCAAAGGAACTCCAGTGATGATGGTGCTTTACAACAATCTGACGTAGTCTTTCCGTCGTTTGGAGATCACCTTAGCTACAACCTTAACGACATGAGCCCGTGCTACTTGGCGGGTTTTACGAAGGCGCTGTTGAGTCTCGATGTTGATGCGTCATCGTTCGCTTGCTTATAGGTGCAGAGCTTAGCGTTTCCGTCGAAGCGTTTCTTTGGTAACCGAGCGGAAGAGTTTGTACGAGCACGCAGGGCCCAATTGGAGGTATGCTATAGTTATTCTCTGTCTGTCTGTCTGTCTGTCTGTCTGTCTGTCTGTCTGTCTGTCTGTCTGTCTGTCTGTCTGTCTGTCTGTCCATTCATCGTCTTTTATTGTGCGTTATTTCTCGTGCAGGCTTACATGAAAGCGTTGCTTGCCATTCTTGGCAACGTCCCTCATTGTCCAATCGCTGCCATGTCAACGCATATTCTGTCGAAGCAAGATATCGGACGATTTCATTCCTTTTTTAAACAAGGAATGTTCGAATACGGTCGCTACGATACAGAGTAATAGGCGTTGCTAAGACGTGGTTGCTTCGCAACCGTACAAATGGATGCACGTGGCCCAAATTACTTGTTGCTGTGGTAACTTGCTAGGCTTTTACCTCGAGGGAGATTTCATCCTGGCCGTTGGCATTTCTTAGAATGGATTTCATGTTGCTTTCCACAGTGACAGGAAAGTTCGCTGGTGTATTTTTACACAAACGGTCGAATTATTTGGAATAATTAGAGACAACGCAAGCGCGGCCAGAATATTTAGAATAATTAGAGACAATACAAGTGCAATTTATGCAATTGCCAAATATGGATTGTTACGACTTCTCTACCTCGTTAGTTCTCTTGTGATAATCATTATTTAAGCCAACACTTTAAATTGCTGTTGGGTCAATTGGACATATCCATATTTATTCGCGAGAATGAGAAACCTCTCGCGTAGAAAGAAAGAAGTATTACTACTTTGATCATTATGGGATGAATTCAGACGCTTTTATGAAGGATTTTGTTGTTTTTTTCTGGTGCTTTTATCTGACATTCTGATGATGAACGTATCTTAAAAACGGAAATAGCTAGTTTCATGCAACTGTGGAGTTAAGAGGGTTTGTAGATATCTTGTCGGGAATTTAACACCCCCGCCCCCCAGTCACCCACTCCCGCAGGGGGATACCGATACATATACTGTATTGGAATACGTTAGTGCGGGATCTGCATTTGATTACGCATCAGCACCAGTTAGTGATTAGGCAGTAGCATGAATTATCAACATACACTGTAATTATTTAGCCAATGGACCAAGCGCAGTCACAATGCATTACGGGATACAAATGTTCTAGGCACGTGGCTTTGAGCTGAAATCAACAATTTTGACAGCCAAGAACAATCCCTGAAATTGACCGTCATTAGAAAGAGTACGGCTGATTGTGTTACAAACAAAGCATTTTCCTGTCGTCTTCATCCGTGGCAGAGGTCAATTCAATTATATACTGACATGCAGCGGGACTGCGCATGGCCAATTGAGTCAAGATTTAGGAAAGACCTCGTTATCAAACCAACGAGTACACGACAAGTCATTTTAGCTCTTTCCTGCTTCTTTGTGAGTCCGAGCTCGTCGCCCAAGACACAGCTCAAAGTGCACACTTTCCGTATACGGCTACGAGTTACAAAATAAGATGTTTCAAACATCTAGCCCGAGTTTAAATATCGTCAGCAATGCTTCCATCATAGATTATACAATAGTGCAATTTGACACAGTCGATCCTTGGATTTGGCTTTCAGACTCTGAGTCGTTCGACGTCTTTTGCAGCGTTGAAATTGAGTGTGATAGAATGATGTATTATATTTTAAGGAGGATTTGCCATGGATTTTTTCCGGAATCTCTTCTTCGTCACGCCGTTCGTGGCTCGTTCTGTAGGTAAATCAAGATCTCTCTCAGGGGGGTCTATCATCTGTTTGAATTCTGAAAACATCAGAAAATATGAAGTCAATAATAATTAGACTGAGGATAAGGGAGGGAGAGATGAATCTAACGACATTGGAGTGAGTGATGTTACACTTTCCACATCTATGATGCATCGTACAGTAAACTTGAAGACTTCAAGCACCCTCTATCAGTATGTGTCAATGGCTCTCTTCAATACAACCGAAGAAAACAATGAAGCTTGGTCTCTCAAGGCAGGTGGTCATTCGATACAGGTGAATTGCATTATCTGAGCCTCGAGGGTGGTCACTTAAGACAGGTGGTCACTTAAGACAGGTACTCATTTAAGACAGGTGGCCACTTAAGACAGGTGGTCACTTAATATAGCTGATCACTTGAGACAGATGATTACTAAAATGTGACAGTAATAAGCTAAATGTGATTTTCACCTTCATAATCGACATTTCGATTTTCGTTCAGTTGAAACATCCGCATGACATTTTCAATTTCCTTTTCTGAGCTCTTCTCTAATATATACGCCATCGCTTCCTTGAGGTCGGCTGTAGGGATGTAACCCTTGTCATCGATGTCAAAGGCGCGGAATGATTCAAGAAACGATTCCTCTTCCTTCTCTGGACTGCGGAACGTGTCAAGCAAATAGACGAACTCGTGGAAATCAATTTTGCCATTCCCTAAAGAAAAACCACGAATAGTAAACATTGTGTGACTAGAAAAGTACTGCATAATTATAATTATAATTATAATTGACTGTGACGGTCGAACGTATAGTTCAAGTAAATGTTATTAATTAAAAATGTTATTAGGCTGCATGTAAGTGGACTACTCGAATAGTCCTTGTGTTTGCCTGTCATGTTTATGGGAAATAAATCAAATCAAAAGTAATACATTTCATTTCATAATGTCTTTATTTCTCTATTTGATTAAATTTTATCGGTCCTTAGTTAATATTTAAGAAACAACAAATCCTAAATTGTTCGTTCTAATGATCCTACATACACTCATACAGTACATAGATTTTCGGTATAATTATTAGGAAAAGAGAAGGGGCTCAAAGTCCTTATAAGCCATATCGTTAGTTCGTGTATTCACATATTGATTACTTCAACTACGTACAATCATCAAGCTATTAAAAAGCCTCTGTTTGCAAAGTTGAGACAAATGCAGCCATTATGGTTTCCATCAAATGAGGTCAATGGAATTTAAGCATTGAGCCTTCGAAAAGTTCGAATCGAGCATGTGGCGGTAAGATTAATAAATATCCTAACTCGCGTACATAGAAATCTCTGACATTACCATCGTGGTCGATTCTCAGATATAGAGTCTCCAGTTGGAGATCAGTGGCGTTGAAACCAAGGCTCCTCATAACTTCGCGAAGATCAGAACTAGTGAGGAAGCCTCGTCCACCTTTGTCGAACATCACAAATGCATCGTTATACTCTGCCAAATCAGAAATCACCAAACAAAATGTCAAACAGAGCAATTTTGAAAATCCAGCAAGATTGGTATCACTCATCTTCTTCTATTCTTAAATCATAAAAAAAAATAACATCTCCTAACAAGTTTAATGAAACATTTGTTGCGCTTGCTCGGCGGTCGCGACTCCCATTTCTTTTTTGTCCTTACGAAGCTCATTTAGGAGTGTGGCTGGTGGTCTGCCGCGCCTCCTGTCTATCGGCAACGCTTCCAGCAGGATCGATTTTGCCAAACTTCATTCATAGGAAGAAACATTTTTATAAGAAGCATTTCAACTCGCCAACAAAGCATTAGCCTTTGTTCGTGATCTACATCTAGTCCCCAAGGAGACGCAAATCCCATATGGTAGTCATAATCACTGGTGAAGCCAAATGAAACGCAACCCAAAGAAGGACCCACGGGAGCTAACCCTGGGGCCAATACAGAGCTCCAAGGACAACAGAGACACGAATGGCACGATCCGAAAACCAAAGATTAGGAACTTTGAAATCAAACTTGAAACTGAAAGAAGCGCCTATCGTAGCACACAACAGACAGTGTTTTAAATAAATATTATATAGTAATTATAACGACAGATAGAATAGATTATTTTAGTTACAAATATAAGTTATAAAATTTAGCGATCTCTTTGAAGTGTCTCTTTCGATACTGCTGTAATTATTTGAAAGTAAAAATAATGACATCGTTATGTAACGTATTTCAACCTGAAAACGGTTTTGAATGCCCGCAATGAGTTGGTCAAAATGCACTGATAAAATATTATTTTCGATGATAGACTTTATCGCCGAAACAAATAGTTCGTCTGTAAGGAGGCTAATTCCCATTCGGTTTGTTACGGTTGCATCCAGGAAAGCATCGCGTTAAAGCGGGATTATCCTATGAGTAAGCAGTTTATTACAAATAACCCATCTCGAAAATCTCTTGCCAGCAATCTGTTTACTTTGCACGAAATAGATACCTCGTATTTGCTCTACCGTAAGCTTCCTTGAAGCCTAGAGTAAAAGGAAACATTTTAAAATACATTTGAAGGAACGATAAATGCCTCAAGCAAGGTTTAAGCCTTTGCCACAGAAAATACCTTGAATGCGATGTCCAGCATTTCTGCAATAAAATTTGAAAATTGCGCTATTAAAATCAACAAGACGGGAAATTGGCAAGGAGTTGGATCCTTAATGTTGCTCGGAAGAAAAGTACCTGTCCAGTTTGAAGGATATTTTTGCGGATCTTCGTTTTGGTCATCCATGGTGAATCAGCTAAATGAATGCCAATACCTGCTCCTTTATTCATGCTCAACAATCGGCAATGTTGATTGACTTCAAACGCGAGTTCACGTTCCTGTTTTAGAGTATCTCTGTGGTAAATATTGAAACCATCAGCATGTCAAACAGGGACGTTCTGGTTGATTAACTATATCCACTTGTCGTTTTTTAAGCCAAACGCCAGCTTCCCCTTTCCCTGCAGAGTTGCATTCGCCGTCCCGTTATATGTACTGGTTCCTTGTTAATTCTTTCAAAACGTTTCTCCAAATTTTTGTCCATGATTATTTCCTTAGGCATGTCTTCACCATGTTGATGCTGAAGGTACCGAGGCTTGTATCCACTCGTCAAATATATAGCAGAAATTATATCAGTAATAATTTCGTCGAAGCAAACGGAATAACAAATCACACTTGTTGTTTATTTTACTACCTCGCCATACAGTACTTTGTGATTTAGATGTCACGTGATCTGGAAGCGCTAAGCATCGTCATGGCAACGTTACGGACACAACAAAAACCCTTCTGAGAATTTCTGATAAGTGGAAATCCTACTAAGTGCAAATGAAATCCCCAACAAGGCCGATCTAAACCAAACTAGATGGATTACACAGCTGTAATCTTTGGTTTACACCATATTGGACAACACGAATCTTCAGTCGAGTCCGGTTCTCGGAGCGTAACCTTTTCGCGCCAAAATCCAATGCGCCAACCCCGTTCAATGACGTAACAATTCCTCTTTCATAAGGTGAAAGCATACTGTACGATTAAATCCAGTTGGTCAACTGGAACTCGTAATTTCATTGGATAAAGTGGATATCAGGATGATATCGGATCATGTGAAATATTGGGTTTAACGGAAGCCGATTCCCCGGACCTGAGTATCATTCAACTCTACAATACATTTTGGTAATGGCAAGCCAAAGCGGGAGCAATGCCCTAAAATTGCGCATTACATTGCGCTCACCACTTGTAGGGTGTGAAACAACACTTACATCACGCAACGGTCCAATCACTGACGACCAAATGACGTCATATGTAAAACATTTTATCTCGCTATGAAATCTGCGCTACAAACTCAAGAGCTTGATCTGATTGTATCCCTGTTGTCTTCAATTGTTTGTACAATAATCTGATTTCCTCCATGGTTTGTGGCTTACTATTGATTTAACAACTTAGAGAAGAGACAAGTTCATTTGTGCGTCTTTAACAAAGTCACTTCATAAGTTCATTTGTGCGTCTTTAACAAAGTAATGAGAGTGATTAACAATGTTCCTCCAGCAAAACGAGGCCAATCACGAGAGCTCAGAGACTATCGATGCAAATGAGCTACTACAGCAAGAGGTATTTGTTAACATAGACTAACAGGCCAACAAGTAAACATATGCTGAACAATGTAGTACCCACGGCATAAGCTTTGTGCAGCCCTTTGTGACGAGTAAGCCTCGCTTTTTTGACCTCTTTCGACCGACAGCATGTTATATGTAGCAGCCGCTGTTAGTATTCGCTTGTAGATAAAAATTTCTAATAGTTTATTGATTCCTAATGTACATCAATCAACCGATTACAATTCCGCTCCCAAGCTCCATGTTTATTATGCATGACGGATTTATATCAATATAGTGCAAAGGAATACAACGAATTAGGAGCCAACGTAATACCCAGTAGCATAACACGAGAAGATAAAACCAACAAGTGCTTGCTGTGAATCAACTGAGCTCAACAGATATGCGAGGCTGGCCTCCATTACATGATAATTGCAAATAGCACTGACCTAAGCATTATGCACTACACGACACCAATCTAAGAATATCGGCGATCCATAATTCATATATACCTAGAACATATGAACGTGACTCTGATGATTTCTCAGCCCAATATGAGTAGAATGCCTCTTCCGACTCGATGGAGCCTTCTCTCAACACCATTCAAGAAGCAGACAAGTAATGTTAATGCAAAGGTAATGATTAAAAGTAGGAACTTTCACTTGATGAATTTCTAAGGTTTTCAAAGATGCTTTTCTTAGCCTCCATTGCACGATAGCGGGACAGCCTCAGTCTTTGATCCCGCATTTCCTACAAGAACATTGATGTGGCCATTTCAATAACTGAGGCCAGTCTTCATGATATCCTTCAGAGAAAATAATCGCCAAAAGCTCTGTAAATGTTGGTGCATATCAGATCCTTTGCGTGTACGTCCGCTACGATAGCGAAATATTTCATCAGTCTCAAGATAAAATGCTCTATGATAGTGGCGCATGTGGACAAAGAATCGACGGACCATGTAAAACTTCCACCAACACAAATCTCGAATAGTACGAGTTCTTGCTTCACTTCATCTGCATAAATCAAACAATCATCTTGGAGAAGTAGCTTCTTTCGTTCGATTACCCATAAAGAAAATAACGAGTTACATTATCCCACAGCGGATGGGAAAGAGCTCCTGAAATTGTGTTGTTTCACGTTAGAAATGCTCAAAATTCGTACCACTTAAACGAAGATTTATGACGCGATGGCTGTTTCGAAATTCAATTTTAGTTTTAAAGTGCCCATGTATGCAGACCGTGTGGTTTCGGTAGATTGTAGTAGAGAAAACATTTCTGATCACGCGGAAATTCTAATCGCTTCTAGAGTTTGAACAATCTTCTATTTAAATTGATTTTTGAAAACTTAAATGTTGGCGAAATTTAATTCCAGATTTGAATCAAATATGAGAGGGGCAACGGGATTGTGTTTTTTCCTATGAAATATTAGTTTTATATTAATTGACGACAAAATTATAGCAAATCATCTTTTATACAAACTGCTCCAAGAGCCCTATAGAGTATTGATACATCATTCTGAGAATATGCCAGCTGTTTTGAAAACTAGGCCATCTCTTAAACCCTGAAAAACATCTAATTTCGGTCATACTCCAGCACGTGGTTTGCTGCAGCAAGCGATATAAGCAGCTTTAATCGACGCAAAGATCTTTTGTTTGTGTCCGCCCATGTACCGAAAATGTTGTTTGCGTTCATATCGCACCTGTTCCGAGTTTGATTTCGTTGGGAGAATATAGTTGATGCTTTGAACAATCGGTCGTATCTTTTTCATCGATGTAGCCAATACTTTTATCAAACTTTTATCAGATTTAATTCTTCGTTCTTCTGCGCCAATCTTTCTGTTTTGCAATTTCTCAAAATATCTACAAAAATTAAGATCTAGCGAAAGGATTGCTTTTAGCCTGAAGTTTCAACGATGCAGAGCTTATTACTGAAGAAAATGTCAGCGTAAGGTGCTCGAAAAAATCTTGATCAATATTTCCGATTCCCGATTGCAAATAATTATATGAAAAACTTTTTTGTTTTGTTACTCGGTAGATGCTCTCTGGGCAAAGGGAAACCAGTGGAGGAATTCTCTGATTCAAAACAGCTTGACTGCGATTTTAATATTTTACTTCTTTCAGACACTTGTCGACTTTTCTTTTCAAGCCCATTGTTCTGGAGCGATCTTAACTCAACAGCTGCTGAAGACTGCGCTAGTCGGTCATTTCAAACACATGTATCAGTTAACAAAAATCAAAGCAAACTTTTATTTAGAAAAAAATGAAAAAATAAGGCTTGGCGCTTGGAGTTAGTACTCTTGCTGCAGTTCGTCATTCTGTAGTATTGTATTTCCAAAAATGACATCTGCTTAATTAATATATTATGCCATTAAATTTTCATGTGTCCATGTTTGGTATTCGCATGTGGCAAAGCCCTTCTCCGATTGGAGCATCGCTCTATTGCAGCTGGGTCTGCCTTGGAAAGTCATTGTTCAAGCGCAAGGAGGGCCACTGTTGGCTTAGCTTTAAGGACTCCACGATATCATGACTGCTACAGAATTGTCTAGCCTTCCAACAGCCCACAGCGTTTTAAGGACAAGGTTTCTGGAACATTGTCAAACGATTAATTCAAATCAAATTTGATTGCGTCTGTTGAAACTTTGTCGGACTTATACCGACGCTGTGGAGAAGAACAACTACTGTTCATTTTAGTCTGGTAATATAATACAGAAATGCTCAGCATTTTTTCTGCATTAAATACCGTTTGTGTTTGAAAGTCATGGCTGCCGCTGCTGCTGCTGCTTCGCGGAATAGAAAGAAAAAAATCTCATCGGTAAGTCAAAGGGAGTTCAAAGAAATGATTTTATTAACCATGCATGATATGATTAGAAGAGGAGGTGGAAGTGTGGTTGCGTGTCAAGATGTTCTGCCATCTTTGTTTGCAACTGTCTGTTTTTACAACATCGTTGGCATGCAACAGCTGTCTAGTCCGTCTGTTTCCAATACAACTGCACTTAAGATGTTTAACGAGTGCTGTGAAGAGCTGGAAGCGCCGTGTTCAAGACTTGCTTGTGTTATAAGATGGTGAGTGACTTACAGCTTATGGATATCCCGATGGTTTAATCCGTGTTTAAAGAGATTAAGATTTAATGAAACTTTCAGTAAACTTACGATGAGTTGAAGAGAATTTACAAGGCGAACATAGTTTTCCTATCATAGTCTAACTATCTGGGGCAACAACAGCGAGCGAAGAAATAAAAACATGCCGCTCGATTTGCCAGCCCCATTCTATATTTAAACAGCCACAAACGCTTGCAGCGCCTAGAATTAGGGAAACAGAATGCATTAAATTCGAGAAAACATTATTTATTCTTGTCTGTTTCATCGTAGGAGAAGCTAACAAGCGAGGAAGTTCGAGGTTTGGAAATACCTTCGAGTTGCGAGATTATTGCGCCCGCAAGAGATGTTACGAATTTAGTCAAACGTAATATTATTATTGTTGTCTTTCAGAGTACAACGATGCCTTCCAGCTATTTGACAAAGATGGAAATGGTGTAATAACAACGAAGGAACTTAAATCACTCATGAGATGCCTTGGCAGCAATCCGACAGACAACGAAGTGCAAAAAATAATCAATGAAGTCGACGCGGATGGTGAGGCAGGAAGCGTTCTGCATTACATAGAAAACCAAAACAGAAAAAATCAGGTTTCTAATTCGCTTTATACGAAGCCCTTTGACGAAATCTTCCCTGAATACTCTCAAGAGTGTTCTTACATATATAAAGTGTTTTTTTTTTCGTTTTATATCTTGGCCGTACATATTCTCGCTGGGCATATTTCGAATGCAAATCGCCATCCATGTGGTCGCCTTCTGTTAGTACACACCGCTATGCAAATCAGATATACGCAAATCCATTTACATGCAAGCGTTTATAAAATCCCGATGTAGTTTTTCTTTAATCCTGCAGCAATGACGTGGAAATTATTTTAAAAATCTCTCTGTGATGTATTGAATTACTGCGTCCTGCAATAATGTCCATTTTCTAACCGAAAAAGGCATCGATTGAGATTAGAGATTGGACGAACTGCGAATCTAAATTCGGTTTTCCCGAACTTCGGTGCCAAAATTCGAAATTGAAATCGAAAAAACAAAGCTGAAAATTCGGTATTACAAATTATGATTTATCCCAAAACAAGGTTCCGATGATGCTGCCGTGTAGGTCATAGGCTGCAGTGAAATTTTAGGTAAAAGAAAACGCGCGTCACAAAAGTGGCTTCAGTTGCCCATAGACTTGTTGTCCCTCGGAGAATTGCTTTCTTGGGGGAAATCAAAATAATTTGAAATCGAAATCGTTTTTCTGTATTTTAACATTTGAAATTCGAAATCGAAAATTTCTAATACCGAATATCGTCTCATCTCTAGTTGAGATATCCAACAAGTATTACTAGATTTCTACTTGCTAAGTGCATGTCGAAAAAGAACCGCGTCTAATTTTAACACTGATTGCGAGATGTACCTACAGCGTAACCCCAGCCAAATCTTATACTCACACATCAATAAGAAGCATCATTCCACGCCTTCAATTCCTCCACTGCTGTCCGACAATGATTATTGAACTGTTGGTGACTCTGTATAGGCTGCCATTCTCCATAAGTCTTTTGCAAGATATACTAACTAGTTAGGCTGTAAGCGAAAGGTTTGACGCTTGCCATTAAATATGCCAAATAAACACACACTTATAGCTGGTCCGAGCTGAGACGCAGTTTCAGCCAGCGTCGTATGATGCACATTGTTTCTCAGTTCAGCTACGGCTCCCAAGAGACTTAGACCTTTCCCAAGAGGCAGAAATCGATCCCTTTCCAGCCATTCGAGCACAACGGTTTGCAAAGGGAAGCAAGGAGACTTCACGGTGCTCATTCAACAATGATAATTTCATCTAACTTTACAGAAAATGTAGCTCGGTTTCAAGCCAGCTTTTTTTAAGAAACGTCTCCATTAGGTTCTGCGTGAATTTGCGTGACCTTGTTTGAGCGCTGGCACTATGCTGTGCAAGTTGTCGTTTTTCTAACGACTACAAAATAACGTGTGGATACACGCAAGGATTGCAGAACGCTGTTTTGCTTCAGCAGTCTTTCTAACTGACTCTACACTACACTACTACCAACATCCGTCATATATTTTATCACTTTTCCGTGACCTAGCATGTTCGCAATAAATGATCTGCAACATAACTTTGACAGATTCGGTTTAGATATGTTTATTAACTTTATTCTTATTTTTTTCAGGAAACGGCAAAATAGATTTTCCTGAATTCGTCACATTAATGGAAAAGATGACAAACCCTAAAGAGGAAAATGCATCAACCCTCGACGCCTTCCGCTGCTTGGATCCAGACGGACGAGGAACACTTTCGGGGCGAATGCTAAGAGATTTAGTGCGCAAAACATTAGACAACATTGACGAAAAAGAAATGACTGAGTTGCTCGCCTATGCTGGATTAAACGAAGACAGGAACATCAAACTGAAAGGTAGACAGTTTATGAGTCCAAGATAATCGATCCGTTGTGTTGAGAGACCATTTTAAACTTCCTAGAAATCCATTAAAAGGCGGGAACAGTTTATTGCGTATACCTGTACTTGGCGACCACCTGTGTTAAGAGACCATTCTCTGCATAACTCAATGCATGTGTTTTCGGGCACGCTGTTTAAGTTTAAATTAAAAACTTCGACACCAGAGAATAATAAATGAAATCAACAATCATAGAGTATGGATGACTGCGCTTCAACTAAAGGGCTTTCTGGTGACATCATTTGAGGTAGAGGTCAAACTCATCTGTATCCAAAATGCTTGGGGCTGGCTTTGGTCAATTTGGGAAAACTGTGAAGTTTCAAAACAGATCTAGGGCAACACGCAGAATTTGCCAATAAGCACTTATAACATGGAACTATAAAAGTCAACATTGATGTTTGACCGCAAAAATTGACCACATCCCTAGACAACATCTGCAAAACTTCACCCATGTTTCTGGTTGAAAGATAAAAAAAATTAGTTTGAGCCGAAAAAAATTCATTTTGGGTGACAAAGTCAGCACATCCTTAGGCAGCACTTACTAACAATAGTTGGGAGTCATTGTACTATTGCACACAACTAATTAATTTCGATTAAACGCAATGTAAGAAAATAAAAATTACACCGATTATAAGTAATTACATTACTTTCCTTTCTTTTTAGAATTTGCACCACTTGTCACGCCAAAAAGATTTGGACAACAAAGTTGATCAAAGAGAAACCAGAAAAAGCGAGAGAATGTTTGCAGAAAATATGTAAAAAGATAAATTGATCTTACAATAACAAGGGTTTGCAAACTTGCTCCTTATAAATCTTTACAATAGATATCCCATCGAGTGTTACAAAACCAATTTATCAAACATCACATGTACACATCAATCTATTCAAAATCCATCCTTCGAGCTCTGAACCTTAACAAAGATCTAACATTTTAATACATGTTTCCATGGTGACAACTGACTGATCTTCTCTTCTGTGTAACTTACGAGAACCATGTCGCCTGATCCACAGGTGAAATTGTTCGTCTGTTTGCTTATAATATTATTTTTAGTCACCAATGGTCAAGATGTTGATGTCACGAGTCTTCTAACAGCAAATACGGCCACACAGCCTAGTGCAATGCCAATTGCAAATCCAGAAAATGAGAATTCAGGTGCGGGTTTGATCACATGACGATGTCTTCTATGGGGCATTGGGGTAGATCGCCCGCTGTCAGTTGATTCTTCCGTCAAGACCGAAGACTAAAACATAACATATATAGCAAAATAACATCAAGGGACAAAAATTTCCATGCTGCTCTAGATAGATAGATAGATGGATAGATAGATAGAATAAGGTTTTTAAATAGTGCATGGGTGGGTTTGTATTTTTGTGCTCTTGCCAGTCTTGCGTTCTCTTACCCAATATGTCAATAAGAGAAAACTGTCCTCAAAATGTAGTTGACAACAGCTACAAGGGATATCTCAAAAACAAGTTTCTGGCAATAAAACAGCAACTCAACGAGAATAATGCTGGAATCTACATTGCTAATTTGAGCAATTTCCCATTCCCAATCTATCTAGCATGTAGTACTTTACTAATTTGACAATGTTCTTGAAGCACGGAAAGACAATACAGCAGTGGTGGAAGTAGCGAACTACTTTCTTTGTAGCGAAGTAGCTTTTGACTATTTTTCAAAAAGTAGTCAAAGCTGTAGCAAACTACTTTTTAACCAAAGAAGTGTAGTTTTAGCAAACTACTTTTTGATTTAGGATATCCGTTTGAGCTACTTTTCCCACATACATTTGCATCTGCATTTTGCAAATTCCGAGACAGTAGCATAGTTTTTCCTAAGGGCTTGAAAGTTGAGGTGACACTGCCCAATAGAACTATATAATTGACCAAAAGTACCATGATGTAACCAGTGATTTAAGTATTGTTAGCATAGCAAGTCGTACATTTTGTGAAGACTGATGAGTGATGTGAAGCCAAAATTCTTGTTTTTGATTGACTTTGTAAAAAATGAAAGTAGTCAGTAGCTAGTTAGTAGTTAGTTATTTCTAGGGGATGTAGTGAACAGTTGTTAGCTAACTACTTTATTTCTCCTGTAGTTGTAGTTGTAGCGAACAACATTTTTAGAGAGTAATTGTAATTGCAGTGAACTAAAAAAATAAAGTAGTCAATCCACCATTGCAATACAGTGACTTCCGTTCAACAAAACTATGGTCAATATACCAGGCACTTTGTAAAACAAAATCTCGCTGCTCCAAGTATTCCCTCTGCAAGGGTTCTCCTAGCTAAAGAGACGCCTTGTTTAATTACAGGACCATCTGCTTAATAAAACTAAATGAAAGCAGTCCCAAGATGTTTTGATAAGCAATGACTATCATTGCATCTATTATAAAAACATCAGCTATTGTTCACTGCCTTGAGCATCTCAGTTTTGTTTGAGAGAAACACTTTGCCTCACAATATGCCATCTGCCTGAAAACAGAGTAGCAGCATACAACCCGCCCCCTCAAACAATCAAAGAGGAGAGCTTGAAAGTTCGAGAATACAAGGAGACAAATTTACTTTGTCAGCTTTTGCGACTAACAAGCAGTGTATCACTGAAGGAACCTCAAACAAACACAATTGGTTCAGAATTAAGTTTGAAGCCCAACAATGAATGGTCAATGGAAAGGTAACCGCTCAGCCAGGTTACATATATGTATTTTTTTGACGAAAGTACAACTTAAAAAACTTTCTGGCTTTAGTTTTGACAATTTGTCATTGGGATGTTTGGGATGGTATTTAAGCTTGAATTTGAGTTGTCCAATTCCAAGAAAAATTGAACTTGATGCCTGTGATTGCCATTAAAACTAACTGAGGCTACTTGTGACAGCATCTACCCTGGGTATGCTTCAGTTGTCAGTCAATGCTTACCTTCAGTATAATTCCAGCGCTCTTGTGCAATGTCAGCTTCACCGATTCTTTGCAGCATTGAAACATTTGAACTACTTCATCGTGGGATGCATATATCACAGATTTGCCATTGATCTAAGGGGTATGCCAAACAACATAAGTTGAAGCTTACTGAGTGTGCACATCAGTTTATACCGAAAACAATTACAGTGAAACCTGTCTATAACGGTCACCTCTGGGATCTGAGAAAAATGACCTTTATAGACTGGTGACTTTTCTGTCCATGTTGATTTCTATGGAAAGTGCAATTTTGGAGTTATGGAAAGCGGCCTTTATACACAGGTGGCCGCTAATACAGGTTTGACTGTACACCTAAAATAAATTTGAGTCCAGACAAACCTATAAATTTGAGTCCAGACCAACCTCAAGAATTTTGTCACCGGCTTCAATCTTCCCATCTTCTTCAGCAATAGAACCTGGTCTGACATGAGTGATGAAGATACCAGCATCAACGTCCAAGTATGGGCGGTCCGCACCACCGTCAATATGGAACCCAAACCCAACACCTGCATGATCAGTCAGATGAAACACGTATAATATGCTTGCAGTCTCAACATCATAATCATCATTACAGTCAAACCTGTATTAGAGGCCACCTCTGTAGAGCAGCCACCAGTGTATAAAGGCCATTCTTCGTAACCCAAAATGACAGTTTCTATAATCTATATAAACAACCTGGACCGAAAGCCAACCTGTCTATAAAAGTCAATTCTTCAGGTCCCAAAAGTGACCTTCATAGCCAGGTTTCATTGTATCATTAGTATCGTTAATTCAGCTTCAAGTCGAAATCTTTGAAATGAATGAGTATTGGGGTAGAACCGTACAGTGGTCACCTTTGGGACTTGAGGAGAAACTGACCGTTATAGACAGGTGGCCTTTCTGTCCAGGTTGATTTCTATATAAAGTGTCATTTTAGGGTTATGAAAAGTGGCCTTAAACACAGGTGGCTGCTCTATAGAGGTGGCCGCTAATACAGGTTTGACTGTACTTACTGGTATCTGGGCGAAGTAATTTAGTGCTGAAGACTTCTCCTGGGCTGCATAATGAATCGTCTTCGAATTCTGCATGTAATTGCATCTCTTCGTTATCCTGCAAATACCAACAGAGATATGGTGTCGTAAATCTAGGAATCCTGCTCAAGCCAGGATTACTCAAACCTGAACTATAAATTGTGATTTGAATCCTGGCTCAAAAAAGATTTCCTAAATACAACATTTCAGTTTTTCACTCAAAACTGAGCTGTCAATCAAATACATATTGCGGTACTTAGTTACTTTTTTGCAAGAGTAATTTTAACTGTCTAGTTACCAGGGCTGTAAAGTAACTAGTTAATTGTAACTTTACGATAACGTTCGTAGCGAGAAAGCATGGATGCTAGCATACCGGTCTAGCCTTTCTCAGGCTGACTAGGACAACATTTTCAATGAATTTCGAACAGTTGGACTTGGTTTAATTTTGTATTGCTGTATTGCAAAATCTTGAATTGATGTCTAATCTTTGTAAGCCCTACACTCGCTCTGGCTGCTTGGCGAGCATTCAGTGAGCTCAGATGTTATATTACCTTGCATTGCTATGATGCTCTGTCGATCAGTAACTATCAATTTTATTCTCTATTGATGTTGGTTAGTAGCATTCACATTGGTGTGCAGCACAGTCTTCCTGCGACGTGTTGATTTTGCTTGCTAGTTGTAATCGCTGTGTCCAGATTGTCTTGTTAGAAATTTCCTAACGCTTATCATAAACTTGAAAATGGATCCTGTTGTGATTATTTCATTGGGCGCATTTCAGTCAGTATAGTGCTCTTTTTCTTGCATTATGGTGTAATGGTTTTACTTTACGTTTTCTGACACATTTCTTTCTCTGCAATGATCTCAACTGCACCTCCAATTACACATTGGTGTCACTTTTGAATACAACACCAGTGGTGGATTGACTACTTTATATTTGTAGTTCGCTACAGTTACAAATACAGGAGAAATAAAGTAGTTAGCTACAACTATTCGCTATCAGCTCCAGAAAGTAGCTAACTACTTCGCTACTGACTACTTTCATTTTCTTACGAAGTCAATCAGAAGCAAAAATGTTGGCTTTTTATCAATATTCACAAAATATTAAACTTGTTACGCGAACGAGGCTCCAATCACTGGCTATATCATACTACTTTTAAATCAATTAAAATAGTTCTAGTGGGTAATGGCAGAACAACTTCCAAAACGTTTTCAAGAAACAGTGTGCTACTGTCTCGGAATTCGCAAAATCCAGCTGCAAATGGATGTGGAAAAAGTAGCTAAAATGATTGTCTTAAATCAAAACGTAGTTCGCTACAAACTACACTTCTTTAGTTAAAAAGTAGTTCGCTACAGCTGCAACTACTTTTTGAAAATTGTAGTCAAAAACTACTTCGCTACAAAGAAAAGTAGTTCGCTACAAGTAGCTAACTACTTGTAGTTCGCTACTTCCACCACTGTACAACACACTTTGTGCCCTAGACCCAGACCTTTGTTGATTTTGTAGATTAGACTTTCAAAAATCATAATAAATAGAAGATCTCAAAATTAAAAAGTTCAATCAGATTTGTAACTTATAAAGTTTTGGGCTTATGAGCACTTTAAAAAGTAACTTGCACAACCCGGCAACTTCTGCAAGGCTGGCTGCAAAAAATATAACAAATGATCATGCACTTTGCAAAAATAAACAGATTGATTTAAGTCTGAACTCGGAATGAAGTACTGTGCTTCTAAATAATCAAGGTTTAACGTATAGAAAGCAATAAGTTTCTTATTGCTACTACTGTATAAAACAACTCGTAACAAAGCCAACTAACCTCTACATCGAAGTGTGAACTTTGTCTCTGGACGGACTTCCTTGGAGGTGATTCCACTTCTGCTGCCCTATCATCCATAACTGCTAGAGAGACTGCAGTCAAAATCAGATAAGGATCCTCTGCTTCATTCAAATGACTGAGTCGGCATTTATTATCGCAATGCCCACTTTGCTGCTCCTGTTTATTGCTGCCAAACAGCTGCGGGCTACTCTCTTTTCCTGGCAAGTTTCTACACTCGCACCCAGGCTACATAGGCTACCTTGATTCGCCCTATTGATTTTGCCTCTTTTTATTTGTTAGACGCCATTATGTTCAAATCGAGATAATAGTAAGTACTGTACTGTAGTCTCAAATGCGGGCCAAAAATAGGTCGCTTGGCTTACAAAGTTTGAAACATTGTTCTGATTCCTGAATGATTGCTTTGAAGCAGGGGTGGCGCCAGAAAATTTCAGACTAGAGGCTAGGCTTCCCCGACGGCGGGGCTAACCAAAAAGGGTAAATTTCTATTACTGTAAATGCGTAAATATTGAAGTCAGTACCAGAATCCGCATTTCTGAGCCTCATAATACGTCGCAACTAGCTCGTCATCTGGATTTATCTAGTACGACGGCTGGTTTAAACGTGACTGTAGAAGAATTTTCCACAACTACGAGCTTAATTTTGCCCGACAGAGTAGGGGAAGATTCCGATGGGGACTACTGTAGGTTTCCCCGACGGAAGGGTCCAGCCCCCGAGCCCCACGCTGGCGCCACTCCTGCCTTGAAGTCCGTTAATTGTTGTGAATAGTGAGCCAGTTGCCAAAATCTGTATTCCGATCAAAATAACTTTAAACCTTTCACAGAAACGTTTCATTTAAATTCTATATATACAGTATACTGTAGTACAGCAGTTAGTAATTTTAGCAAATAGCCAAAAGTCATAATTACAGAAAGCAGGTGACTGCCTCCGCAATTATTCGCACTCTGACTGCCTCTTGAAAATTCATCGGAATATCATACATTGATCAGCACGCTTAATATCAGCTGGCGGAATAGGAAATACAACAACATTGTAGCGACCGAAATAGCATGCAGAAAGATTTGGCAAGAATTATACTTTGAGAGGAAATAAGGAACGGCATTCAAAATGTTGGCAAAAGGTTTACATCAACACTGAGCCAGTTTGCATGATTCAACTTTGCTCTGGTCATGCTTTATCTAATTCTTTCGGATGTAGAGAACGATGCACACATCCAGCGTTATTTCGCATGGCCCTGCCCAAACCCTGTCGTCCATGTAGCACTGAGACTCTCTCCTCAACATCGGAAAGCAGGGCAGACTACGATTATAAATTATACTTTGGCTTTTGTTTTCCTTTCACCAAAAGCGCAGGCAGGAAAATCGCAGAGACCCTGCAGCTTCATGGAACCCCCCTCCTTCCCTCCCCCTAAACGGCCAACGCACCACTCCTCAGCCATTTCAGCATCACATATGAGGATTGAGGCAGCTGTGTCCCACAAGTTTTGCTGTTGCTGATATCTGAAATTGGAACCATTTTGGGATTTAGCTCCATTAGTGTTGCAATTCAAATGTCGATTGCTTTTCTTCCAAAATAAATGATCTCGGCGTGTTGAGAGCAATTCTGACGCCATACTGAAGGATCAACATTTGAATGTTAATAATTGATGCGGGTCTTAAGTCTCGGGAAATCTGCATAAACACGCTCGGAGAGTAAATATTCAAAATTCTATTGCAGTCGTGCTCATTATTCCACTACTTAAAGTTAGCAATAGATGGAATGACATCGGACAAAAATGAATAATAATAATAATAATAGGTATGATTACAGTATGTCCGGTCTGCCAATATTTATACTTTTGGGTTAGCGTCGGAAACTAATGTTTGGCTTAATTAGACGCTCGAAGTTGAACTACAAGATATGACAATTTTTTATATTTTTTTATTCGCAATTGGTAGAATATAATTATTTCGAAAATAACATAGCATTATAACGACATTTCCAGTATTATGAGTCTACAATACAATAAAATCGCAGTCACGTTTTGCCTAATAAATTTAAATGCTAAAAAATATAATATTACCGAAAGTAAATTAACCTATGCTATTTGCAAATGAAAAATTTCTTGCAAGCTTTCCCCAGCACTGAGGGTGCCAAGAATGCTTGAAGCATTACCCCTCTGTAATGCGATGACAAAATTCCCTAAGTTTACACATCTCTCTAAATTGACTATCGTTGTAGGAAGAATTTTGTAGTTCAGTTTGATGTGTTGATGCTCCGTGTTGGAATTCTCTGAAATGTGAATGTCTCGCGAATTGCTCGTCCAATGGCTGGACATTGTACACAATAAATGATGGGGTTGAAAGCGGAGTTCAGTAATATGAGCGTATTGAAATATCGATTATACATGCTCAAGTTCTTGATCGATTGATGTGGAATCATATGAGCAACAAATATGACGATCAAGGGTAAATGCAACAGCATCATTGTAGCAGTAATCGTAGCAATAAATATCGTTGTTCGTGAACGAAATCCAAGTCTTTCCTTTGAAGCAATTGCCGTGGGATAGATGACTGTCCGTTTGATCTTTTTAATTTCCAAAAATATTTTGATGTAAGCCAGGGGTGTTATAACGTATGATATTAACGCGAAAATTAATGTCGCTGCTACCATCATAAAGGTTGATTGTACCAAAACGGCTATCACAGAGAGTGTGACACTAAACAGCCAAACGAGCAGTGAAATTATTGCAGTAGTTTTCGGCGTAATCGTTCGATTGTAGAACATCGGTTTGCAAATGGCCAAATATCTTTCCATCGTGATAACAAAGGAATTAGTCTGAGAAAGGTAAATTAGGATTCTGATGGCAAGGCTGACATAATTAAGAGTGTAACAATTAAAGGATCCGTACAGCATGAGTAATTGATGTGCACCATAAACGGGCATCACAAATCCACCAGCAAACAAATCAGATAGACTAATGGATAATAAAGGGATATTTGTCGATGTTCTCAAACGCTTGATTTTCAGTAAAATGTAAACCAGAGCAAAATTGAACAGTATTGTCCACAATACGGCAACCAAAATAACCAATGCCAAAATAAATGCAACCATTCCAGCAACACTCTCTGTTGAAAATGAAACTTGGGTATCTTGAAAAAAAACGGTACAATTTACAAACGTTGTTGCACTTTGACCAGACACTGAATTCGTTCCATTTGGCATTGTATCTTCGTCGTGTGATCACTTGTAGTAATACTTGACCAGCAACTTCGAAAATTCATACAGCAATGCCTTGATCCCGTCATCAAGTGATATGAGATCGCACTATAATTAAATACTAATGAGATGGGGAGAATTTGGGTATCAAAAACAGATTACCGCTGCCTGGGAAACGGAGCAGCTGCTTGATTGAAGATTTGGCATTGCCAACCCACAACATCATCGCTTTGATGACAATTACCCAAGGCCAACTAAGCTCATCGTAACTAAGACATAGTAGAATATTTTTAACTGAAAAACACATTACTTGTAAATACTAGATAAAACTAACCTTGATAAATTTCAAAATTCAAATAAATATTACAGTTAAAACAGGCTTATTCTTACGACTATCAAGTTAATGGCTACAATATGTTTAACTGAAAAACACATTTTGCTTGTAAATACCAGTTAAAAAATTAATCTTGATAAATTTCAAAATTCCAATAGATATTACAGTTAAAAAAGGTCTATTCTTACGACTATCAAGATTATGGCTACAATATTTCACATTTAGGATCTAAGCATTGACAAAAAATACCCACTGAGCAGGGTCCCAAAAATACTGGCAGCGTTCCCTCTCGGTTAGAAGTTTATGTATTACACAATTTCTAATTGTGTCCGTTTTGAGTCACGCTTCTTTTCAAAATGAATGTATTTTGAAATAAAGCTAATTGTGTAAACCTTAAAGCGTACCTTCCACGAATCAGATCTAGCATAGCTATAAATTATTTTTACATGGCATTTAGGAAACCCTTTCTTGGGTACTTGTGTATGACTTTATTTCTGAAGTCCATGAGTTACAGTGCAACTTTTTAACATGGAGAAGAACACGCAGTTGCTCAACGAATTTATAATAACGCGGGTATATCCGTCCTTAGAGTCATTTTAGAGCTATTTCTTGACTCCAAAGATTAATACTGCTGCTGATTTATCACAACAATTCCAACGCAATGCCACTGTAGACATTCAATTTATTTGTCCGCATTGTCGAATCTGCCGCATTAGTAACACGCCAGCCAGCTGCATGATGTCATGCGAAACATAAGGAAGGATTAAATGATTCCGAAGTTTCCTTTTGATTCTGTCATAAATCATTCATTTGCTGATTGAAAATATGCAGAAACGCATAAGGATTTAGGTTTTTCAACTGCACAATACGTCAAGAGCTCCCTATTTTCACACGCTGCGGTTGTCAGAAACCTCGTAACCCTGATGAGTCTAATTATAATTCATTCTGTATTCAATCAGTACCTGGAACATGTAACTTGTTTTGATTTTACCTACCAAATGTTGCAAGAAGAATTTCCATTCAAATCGGCGAGCAATAAATTGATCTCCATTCTCACTCTTAGCTTGCACGTAGCATTTATATTTAGTCTGTATATCATTGAAAGCCAGGGGCCTTTCTCAAGGACAGGGCAAAAAGGCTCCTGATTTTCAATGATATACAGACTAAATATAAATGCTACGTGCAAGCTAAGAGTGAGAATGGAGATCAATTTATTGCTCGCCGATTTGAATGGAAACTCTTCTTGCAACATTTGGTAGGTAAAATCAAAACAAGTTACATGTTCCAGGTACTGATTGAATACAGAATGAACTATAATTAGACTCATCAGGGTTACGAGGTTTCTGACAACCGCAGCTGACTATTTACAAAATCTCGTCTATCAAACCTCTTAAGGAAAATGCCTAAAATACAGGATAATAACATACTTTTATTATAAAATCCACTGCGTAAAAGTTATTGAAGGAGAGCAGACATTGAATCAAAAATCAGACAATCGACTCAGACGATACTTGATGCTAAAACCCAACTGTTATGTTCGAGAGGATGGCGACATCGAGGAGACACAGGATTGCGTGTGCGAGTAGCAACAAGCCCAAGCTCAAGTGAATATAATTAGACAAGACACGTGGATATGGTACGAGTGACAATTGCGCATGTGCGTACAGGAGTGACGTTTACATTAATTAGAATAGTTACGAATAATCTATATCACCAACCACAACAGAATAAACCATCAAAACAACCGTTCCTGGAGCTGTTTAACTGAAAAATACATTTTACTTGTAAGTATTAGATAAAATCTTAACCTTGATAAAATGCATAATTCAAATAAGCATTTCAGTGAAAACATCCGTCCGGGACTGCACAGTATAGTCCGGTACAAAAATATTAAGTCTGGACCTGGTCTGGACTAAATTACTAAAATTTTGTATGTGAGAGTTGAGATTTAGTCCTGGAATATGTTCCTGAATAATTGATCATTACACTTGAGTAATAAACAACAGAACGCAGCCTGTTTGTTACACATAATGGCTCTTTTCACATCATCCCAACTACTTTTTGGTCTCCTTTATGCTTTCTCTATCGGCCAAGTATTCAATATGTAAGAGTCTCCGACGGATGGAGATTGAGAAAGCATCTTGACGACGTATGGCTTGCATTGCCAACATGCCCCCGCTAGGAAGCAATAACAATGACTAAGAGCAAGGACTGCTGGGACCTTATTCATGGACAGGGACTAAAACGTAGTCCAGGACTAAATCTCAACTCTCAGATACAAACTTTAGTAATTTAGTCCAGACTTGATGTTTAGTCCCGGTCCATGTATAAGGTCCCTGGTGCAAAGTACAGAAAGCAATAATTCATGCCACAATAAGACTCATCACTAATTATACCCTAAAAAGTCAAACCTGTATTAGCGGCCACCTCTATAGAGCAGCCACCTGTGTATAAAGGCCATTATTCATAGCCCCAAAACGACACTTTCTATAGAAATCAACCTAGACAGAAAGGCCTTTTAAGGTCGTTTTCCTCAAGCAGTCATATGTTATAGGGTAAGCGACCTTTATAGACAGGTTAAGGTCAGAATAACGAGGCTATATCAAGAGGAGGAAACAGAATCACAGAACTACATCTATAGTCGGAACTGCAGCAGTTTCGCTCCTCGCTCTATAACATGCGCGCTAATTAAATCGATGGAGCGATCATAACAGTGAACAGAGAAATACCAGGATGATATTTAATAGACCAGATGCTTTTCTCATCCCGACGGCGGGGCTAACCAAACAGGGTAAATTTCTATTACTGTAAATGCGTAAATATTGAAGTCAGTACCAGAATCCGTATTTCTGAGCCTCATAATATGTCGCAACTAGCTCGTCATCTGGATTTATCTAGTACGACGGCTGGTTTAAACGTGACTGTAGAAGAATTTTCCACAACTACGAGCTTAATTTTGCCCGACAGAGTAGGTGAAGATTCCGATGGGGACTAGGTTTCCCCGACGGAGGGGTCCAGCCGATTACATCTATAGTCGGAACTGCAGCAGTTTCGCTCCTCGCTCTATAACATGCGCGCTAATTAAATCGATGGAGCGATCATAACAGTGAACAGAGAAATACCAGGATGATATTTAATAGACCAGATGCTTTTCTCATCATCTTCTATAAGTTGTTTCCATGACGATCTGTCGATGTAGCGCTCGGTGGTCACAACAAGGACGAGATACGAGCGTACATAAAGTTATATGTGCATTTGTGTTTGTCTGTGGTCCGCAGACAGTTTGGAGGGATGGCGAAGGGATTCATATGTCCGTTGAGCTCATCCTATCCACTGCGCCAATGTAGTGATCGGAGTAATACACACAACCAGGCTGAGTGCTGTAGATTCACGAACTAATTTATTTCACAAGAGCACAAGATTACAGCACAAACGATCACGTGATATATACGATTACGAGGTAGACAATCAGAGAACTAACTTAGGACCAGACGAGACAGTGAATACGACGAGAGCACGAGAGCGCGATATCAGTTATATACGATTTACAAGCACAGGGAGACTGGACTGAAAAAGGGAGAGATTGATGATGACGCAATTAAAGCCACTACATTGGTACTTTGTCAATCTATGATGGAAGTTCCATGTATGCACGCTATATTTATACGTTGCTGCCTTGGTGGTACTGTGTGGCCTTATAGCGGTGCTGTGTCGAGATTGGTTCGGGAATGTATTGGTAATTATCGTTACTTTATCTGTACAGCTTCTTTAAAGGCGTATTGGTACTATACTGGTGCAATATATTGGTCATGTAATCTGGTTGGCATCCCTTATCTCGTCAACGTTATCTCAAAATTGCTCAAAATAAACCCGATGTGGACAATACGATGGCTTTGTCTGCTGGAGACGGGCAAATCAAGTCGATCCCCAAAGATCGCGTTAAAGCATACGCTGTATTGTTCATCGCGTATTGCCTCGTGGTAAAATCAAATCTGGTTTGATCCTCATCACCATGGCTTATCACAAAGTTGTCTAAACTGGATGTAATTGACTCATCTTTACAGCTGGCTTTCCTCTCAAAACATCCCAGTTTCCAATCAGAAAACCATGGATTATGAGGACTAGTTACTGAGTTTCAATGATACACAACAGCCGTGTCACTACACACATCAACTCATGGAAACAACAGATAATTCATAGAATTTTGATTGTTTTCGACTGTGGCTCTACACACTGAAGCGACAAGGCTGTTGTGTATCACGGAAATCAGCCAAACATCAAGCGTAGCACTGTTCCCGCTGCGACCTCACTCCGAAGAAGTCGAGCCTCATCCACAAATAGATTAGTACGAATTTGAAAGAGCTCCTATTGAGCAGGATTACTTGGACCCTCTTCGTTCAAGGCTCTTCTAAAATCTTTTGCTAAAATGGCGGGAGAGTAAATACTAGGAACGCAAGTTATGAAGGTATACTGTATTATCTAGTTTTATTTTTCTTCAAGTTATCCGTACTATTGCCATTCTGCATGGATTGGCACGGAGCTGAACCAACTTTCGCTGTATAATTTTGTTATTCGTCTTGTGGTATACATGTGAACAGCTCGAAGGGAACACAGCGTGCTTTCACCCGTCAACCAGAGTTCAATGTTTTTAACAAGGCTTTTTGAATACTGCCATACCATGTTGGCAAGGCAACTGTAGCCTCTGATTTTCCAATGGACCATCACATCGACATTCCTCCATCAAAACATTCACCATTCGCTGGTAGACATCACGACTGACTTTAGTTTTCACTTGCTCGATATGAGTTAGGAAATCCATCAGAAAGTCGGCTTTTTCCGATTGCTTCTTTTCACGCATGCATTCGATATCAATCCAAAAATCCAACGCGAGATATTTGGTGCATGTCAACTCTGATTTATTTGACGCCGCGATGACGTCATCGAGATTACCAAGAGCCTCGGGCGGAGCCTGGAATAAACCACGCGATTGGCATTCGATTGGAAAGTGAAGTTGCCCACTTTGCTGCATATTAGCCAGGATTGCTAAGCAACCATCTCGCCTCAACAAGCCACCCAGATCGTTGAGTAATTGCGTGTAATTCCTGTCTATGTAATACACGGAATGAATTAGATGGATAAGATCGTAGGTTGCTGGTGACCTCTTTCGTTGATCAAGGAACATCTCAATCTTCTCGTTTCGCCATTCGAAGTCAATCTCATTGTAGTCTAGCGATGACGCTTCTTGAAACTGTTTCAACATGACAGCGTTCGGTTCAACTACAGTGTAGGTCATTCTGAAGCCCATCCGACCCATCTCCATCGCCTTCTGTTTGATGAGGCGAATGATTTCCAAATCGAACCAACCGTTGCCACTTCCCACGGCCAAGACATTGAAGGTACATAACGATGTTGTAGCTTCGAGCGATGTCGTCAATTCAGGTAATATCACATCTTTGACGAGCTCCAATCGAGACGATGTCTCTCCACTGAGCGAGAGAAATGTTGAAAATGTCTTCTCGTATCCATCGTCGTTGCTTGCAAAGTTGCTAGCGCTCGCCATCCTCACGCAATTGTTTCTGTCAAATGATTGACGATCGTGTGTCTAACACTACCTGCCCCCTGACCCTTGGATGAAAATCAGCCCGATTGATCAGGAGAGCTGTGAGTTATCTCAGGGATAAGTGGTTTGCTTTGCCAAGTTATCGTCACAACTGATAGAGTTTAAAACCCACGAACGCGAAAACGAACAACTTGCGAAAATTCTGTTTTGATGAGGATTTTATTCTTTGTGAGGTATTGCATTTATCATTGTTTCAACTTGCATGGAAATAATTATAATCGGAGAAGGACTGAAATGTTGAACCAATGTTAGTTGCCATGGTTCTAGATTAAAACTATTATAAGAAACTGCTTAAGATCGTTACAGTAATTTCCATGCAGCTGCAACCTAGTACAACAGCAGGAGCTGATATCTAAAAGACAATCAGAAGATGAAAAAGTTGCCGAGAAGTGTTAAAGCAACGATGTTTGTTTCATTTGATGCGTTAATGCTTCCAAAATATTAGATACACAATTAAAACCAATTTGTTAATGAGCAGAAGACTGGCAGAAGCCGATCTGAACTTTGTGCTGCATGCTGTCAAGGTATACGTTCCTGAATTAAGGCTCCCTCACCCTAAGCCAGGACAAAAACAACGTCCACTCAGACTGCGTCAATCTCGACGGGCAAGTTGCTGAACGACGAGGGTCCCGAAATCAACGAATCGGAGGACCAGTTGCCTCGATCTACCCGCACCACACTCACCCAGCAACTGATGTCAGGATAGTGCAAGAATCTGCGCTCTTACCAGCTTCGCATCGACCCGATCGTGCCAAATCTGTGTCCGAAATGTGGCGCAAAGCCGCACAACGTGCCACACCCGTTTACGTGCCCAGAGGACCCGACGCGATAAGCCCAGAGAAACGGCGCGATTTCTAAATATCTGACCTCCACAACACTACAGCTGCCAACCCGACTATTGACGATTGGACGGACGGGCTACAACAACAACCAACAATGAAAAGATACGTGTCCTTGCAGTCCAAGTAAAAGAACCAGGAGCATGGCTTCAGTCACTCAAATAGTCACTCCCCTCGCGGTATCCCATTGGTCTCTTCTTTAAGACAAACATTGCCACACAAACAGCTTTTCTCAGGTGGTATTCTTTTTCACAACTTAGTAGACAATGCTAATAAAAACTTCCGCTCCATTTGCAAACTGAGTAGCAAAGGTTATTGGAAAAGACTATACTTGAATCGTTAGAGACTTCAAGAAAAGTGTTTTGAAGGCGCCTCCGTGCTAAAATGAAAATGTTTCTTTATTCAGAAATATCTCATTTAATTGCTGTCATATGATATTACAGCAATTAAATAAAGTAATTCCAAACAAAGAAGCATAATATCTACGCAGACTTTAGTCCTGATAAGGTAAGTCTAAGAAGGCGAAGGCGATCTGGCTAATCACTTGAGTTGTGTGATACATCCTCCAATTTTGAATCAAGACCCTCGACGACTGTTCTTTCGTTGGAAAGACTGCTTCATTTTTGGATTGATGTCGAATGCATGTGTGAAAAGAAGCAATCGGAAAAAGCCGACTTTCTGATTGATTTCCTAACTCATATCGAGCAAGTGAAAACTAAAGTCAGTCGTGATGTCTACCAGCGAATGGTGAATGTTTTGATGGAGGAATGTCGATGTGATGGTCCATTGGAAAATCAGAGGCTACAGTTGCCTTGCCAACATGGTATGGCAGTATTCAAGAAGCCTTGTTAAAACATTGAACTCTGGTTGACGGGTGAAAGCACGCTGTGTTCCTTCCGAGCTGTTCACATGTATACCACAAGACGAATAACAAAATTTTATAGCGAAAGTTGGTTCAGCTCCGTGCCAATCCATGCAGATTGCAGAATGGCAATAGTACGGATAACTTAAAGAAAAATAAAACTAGATAATACAGTATACCTTCATAACTTGCGTTCCTAGTATTTATCATGCTCATTTGTAGCTGTATGGCAAATCTCACAATAGTTATAACCTGCTGTTTTTTTTTTGGTTTGCATGTCTTGTCACGGACAGTTCCAGTCCTTGCAATGGTTTTCATCATCTGGATGTATGTACTTCGAGCCCGACCTCGATATCGGTGTGCCTCTATCTGAGACATCGCGGACTAACATGGCGGATGAGATGTGTGTGTACCGTTAATTTGGCTGTGTGACTTATTAAATCATGGCTCCAACAATCCAAGACGGAGAGAAAAGCAGTCGTAGAGAGTAAGTTTATTTATATCAGAAGCGTTTTACGTGCAACTTATTGTGTAGAACTGCTCAGTAAGATGAAAAATAATAAGATAATAAAATGACCGGACACAGGACTGCTGACTGCTGACATTCTGACAACACGACTCACTTCTGAGTTCTCAGTTCTGAGTTCTCACGACTGGTCGACTGCTACTCGCCTACAGAACATTCAGTATTGCCCTGCAGATATAACGCTCCATGAATACTTAGAATGACGAGAAACAAGTGTAGTGTACATAATATTACTGATATTAGAAGGATTTACTTGCAGTTTCTCTGGTCTGTAAACAGGGAGAGAACCTGAGTGGAATTTATGTACTGCGCGGCGGAGATCTCCGTCGCGCAAGTCTGGCCTGCCAAATCCGCAGCCGCGCAGATTCTGAGAATTGAGCTCAGCTGCAGACATTTTCATCAGAGAAACAGGCTCTGTCAGCGCAATAATTCTTGTAACTTTGTTATTGGCTATTGCAGCTGATAACCGCGGCTAGACCGCGTATTTTAGTCGCATCAACCAGAGGCCAAACGCGCAAAATATTTCGGAAGATTTTTCTCCGCTGCACAAAATGCAAACATTCCAGTCTGGGGAGAGAACCGAGAGATGGCAAAGGGATTCATATGTCCATGCATGCCAAAGCTCTCTAATAGAGATGGGACGAAGTCCAGTATTAATGATTTCCTTCAAGAGAACAATTCTCGGAGAGATAACAAGTCTATGGGCAACTAAAGCCACATTTGACGCGTGTGTTCATTTCCCTTGATATTTCCCAATTTCATAGGCCAGCACGGCAGCAAAAAAGCTATTGGAACCTTGTTTTGGCATTGGATTGACAAAGAAAATCTTAAGTTCTGTATTTAAAAATAATAATTTGTAAAGCCAATTTTTCAACTTTGTTTTTTCAAAACAATTTTCTAATTCAATTTCGAATTTTGCACTGAAGTTCGGGAAAATCATTTTTAAATTCAAACTTCGTCCCATATTTACTCTCTTAAGACAGGTAAATGTCCTTACTTGGATTGCATTCCCCGCACAAGCCTTACTTTTCATACAGGGCTATACTATATCAAAAGTGATGTTTGCTGTTCTTCATTGTTCATAGGATGTCGGCCTAAACACGAAACATATTACTTAAAAATTGCTGCCTACTTTTACTTTGGTAAAGTATATACTTTTCTGATGCATACACTGATATACTGGTGCACCTTAGTTTTGCTCAATTAAACCAGTCTGCAAAGTTTGATATTTGCATCCCAACATAATTTGTTCAGTAGGCCTACTTCCTTTGGTTTTAATTTGATGGGAAATCTTGGAAGAATAAAATGTTTACATGTTTTGTTTCTTTTTTGCATTTTAGAAACGCCGGACGAATAAGGTTTGAACTGTTTTCTTTGGTTTTTCATTTTTCAACATTTTGCTTATCAATAACGTGTCTGCAACAAGATCTCTTTGTCTGTTTCTTGTAGCAAAAGTGATTTTGCTTGCCAAGTGAAGTATGGAAATGCCTTGCCAGATGTTCCATTTGATGCTAAGTTTATCACGTATCCCTTTGAATCAAACAGGTATGCTGTAATGTTTGCTGTTTAATATGCATGAGTTGCCAGGAGTTGATCAGTATAGTATCCAGACAGAGCGTACAAGCCCAGTACAATCAGCCTGTATTAGCGGTCACCCCTATAGAGCAGCCACCTTTGTATAAAGAGCACTCTTCATAACCCAAAAATGGTCCTTTCTATAGAAATCAACCTGGACAGAAAAGTTACTTGTCTATAAAGTTCAGTTTGCTCAGGTCCCAAAGGTGACTGTTGTAAAGAGGTTTCACTGTATCAAGAAAAAATGTCAATAGTTTTATAATATTCAATTTGTGACGCATCCATGTAGTTATTAGTAAGTTTAATAAATGATGATGAAACTGCAAAAAACAGCGTGCTTTTTTGAGCTATTTGTGTGTCAGGCTGTGAGCAATGTCATCTATTGTTGGTTGCTGGGATCTTCCAGACTTGATAAATAGTTACCACGGAGACATTTGAGCTCTGGTGTTATCTTCCATATGTGATTTTATTTTACAGATTTATTCAATATAAATCAACGTCGCTGGAGCGCAATTATAACCATGATCTTCTTACAGAGCCTGATTTAGGAGTTACGATTGATCTTATCAATCCAGAGACTTACGTCAGTGGGCATAAAGGTTTGTTACAAACATGCATCTCTGTTGATAGCTTTCCAATCATGTTACAGTGCAACCTTGTTAATATTACTATGGTTTTCCAGTAACAAATCACGATAAAAAGTGGGTCGTGAAACTCGTGATATTAAGCAGGTGTGAATAGTTGATTCTGAAACTGATTAACTGACGTGATGTTAAGCGGGTCGTGATATCGACCAAGGTGATATTAATGGCTGAAGTTCGTAGTAAATGGTGCTCTGCCATTGGTCACAGCAGCTCATTGTGAGCCACCTGAACTGAGAAAGAGAGAGAGAGATATTAATGGGATAACACTTTAGCTTAATTCATTTCTGCTGCTAAAATCGATTCACACTATTGAACTCCTTTTGCTAAGGATGACTTTTTATGATACATCTAAAATTGTAGATGTCATTTAGAATTTCCTGCGTTCCTACGAGTAAGCCAACCATGTCAACTTTGGGTTTTAAAGACCTTTTAGTATTGCCATATGCATGACTTCTGTGAAAAGCAGTGGTGTAAACCTCTCCAAAAGTGATGATACGTTAGTCTACTACCTGTGTTTAAAGACCACTTTGCATTGGTGACGCAGATGGTTGTGTGTGACAGGTTTGAATGCGCAACAGGGATAGATGGTTTCTTATGCATGTATATACCATTTTCATCATTGTTTCATAGCTGACATGGATCCTCTTGACGAACGACTACTGGAAGAGGAAATTTCCACTGTATCGGATTCCAAACGGTACATTTGAGAATTGATTTTTGGAGTGTTTGATATGCAGATGAATGGATAATTCTATAGAGTATTATAATTTCTTGCGCAGTGCTCGACCGCCATCAAAGACAGTGTCATGGTTGAGAAAAACAGAATACATTTCTACAGAATATAACCGCTTTCAAACTAGCAATGAGATGGCAGAAACAAAGTAAGTGATCAGAGTAGGGCTGATTTTATTTCATGTGTTTCTTGAGTCACGGTTCCATCAAGGCAACAACACTTGAGAAACTCTTACGTATTGCATGCAATGGAATACAGTATGTATGTCTTGTGTCCGTGAGATTTCTTAATCTGGGTGAAGTGTATGTCTGTGGTGTCATGCGAAATGTCAAGTGTTGTGGCGTCACTTTGTCATATGCGTTACATGTTGAATTGTTCTTGTGTCAACGTGTGTCAGCGGTAGTTTGTATAGTCATGCGTTGTAAATATATAGTGTTGTGCTTTGTGGAATGAAAATCAGTGTGCTCAAAGATCTTGGTGAGGAACTACTCGCAGAGTTGTTGTCTCTGCCTCCTTGCCCCAAACTATCGACTTACAAGTATCCATGAAGTCGTTTAATTAAGTGTTTCTCCTACTCCCATTGCAAGCCTTCCAAGCTACTTGCGGAGTTATCGTTTTTATTTACATACAGTTTCATCCTGATTCGTAGGTCTAACGAGTGTACTTTAATACCTTGATTGCATCACGTGAACACTTTTCAACCATGCAGCTTCATAACCTTCATCTCTGTAATCTGTAATTTAGAAAGGCAGCAGCTACCAGTAATCATTTTCTGAAGATCCTTTTACCGAAAGTAACTAGTTGCAGTCACCAGCAAAGTTAGTTTCATAAAACTTGATGCAAGGGTCAAACCTGTTTGATGCAACCACATAACGAACCATTGAATAATGGTCTCTTTAAGGCAGGTGATCACGCAATACAGGTTGGATGGTAGTTAAGTCCTGCTACAATTTACAGCTACCAGAACTAGCATGGTATCTTGAAAGCTGCTGTAGAATAACAAGTTCTTAGTGTAGTTTCGGCTTTATGATTTTAGGGTTGGTTTCAATGTCAAGAAGCAACTCCAAGGGACGGATTTGTACAAGGTATGGTTACTAATCGGTTTGCTGATAAGTCAAGAAAATGAGTCGCTAGGAGGCAGGGCTTAATATGGAATTAAGTTGTATCGATACTAATTATGTATTGATACGATTATAATATGTGATTTCCTTGCTTAATTTCAGTATTTTATACTGACTTCCTTTCTTCTGTTTACATTTAAAAAGAAGGATTAGTTTGTGTTGCTGTTTCTAGTTTTGTTTCCTCCCAGATTGCCTGCACACTACACACGATCATGTCATGACCAAAATATCACCAAGTTATTGATCTCTTTAGCCTTCTAGAAGTTTCAAAAATGTAAAAGTGTGTGATTATTTGAAACATTTCTGTAATTCTTGTAATATTCAAGCAACGTTTTGATTTGATCTGTGACGCTTGTCAGTTTCTCGACGTAATTCATTCGGTTGGACATTTACACTTACATATTACATGACATTAATCATTAGTAATTACAGTACTGACATTAAGCATTGAGATGACATCGGTCGTTGTGATAATAACCGAGTTATGCGGTATTACGTTCTACGCGTTGTTCATTCAAGCAAGCAAAAGACTGTTACATATTGCATTGTTGTTTCGTAGGACAGAGACGCTCAGATCAATGCCGTTGAAGCAAGCTTTGAGGCTGCACAAACTCCGGTAACTACAACACAATATCTAATTGCAGAATCTGCGTATTTGGCTATTGGTGTGCTGAATGCTGTTTTGTATCAAGCAAAATGCAAAAATATTTACAAGCAATATTCTGATACCTAGCACTGTTGTCAAATATGGTAATGGTGTACGGATTACGTTTTTCTGTGTGCTCCGGTATTGATAAAAGATGTGATCATTCAAGCAACTGAAACTGAATACAGTCAAACCTGTATTAGCGGTCACCTCTATAGAGCAGCCACATGTCTATAAAGGTCCTTTTCCTCAGGTCCCAAAGGTGACAGTATAGACAGGTTTTATTGTATGTTGTGCTTCTCAGCAATCTATTAAAAATAGAATCGTTGTAGCTTGCCAGTTTTGCCATTTCCAATTGAGTTCTCGATAATTGGTCTTCATAACAACATGTGCTTGTAACATACTTTTCATTGTCCATGTTTAATTGTCATGTGTAGGTCGCGCGGCATCATGCCAACCCAAGACTCAAGCCAGTGGAGGAACTCCCAGTTTTTCCAGATTTTCAAGTATGTATCCGTTGTAGATGAAAGCTTAGTCAAGATTAAGGCTTATAGTAAGCTGCTAGCAAGAGACAGATCAACACAAGCAGTAGTGATTGAATGTATTTGAGTTATTTTAATTGCATTCTGTAAAAAGCAATGGCTGTATTCTGTGACTTAAGAAAAAATTTGACCACGTTTAAAAGACGCTTCGGAACTTCAGACCTTCCTGCGGAAATGTGCACAGTTAATTACATTATCAGGTTCAATAATCGTAACAGATTTCGCTCAAGTGGGGTTGAAATGAAACACATTTTGATGAAGCGCGATTCAGTTTAACTTGTAGCAAACATAGATGTATTAAAATTGGAATTCAGTTAAAATACCATCAAAGTGATATCATGATTATTTACAGCTCATTAAATTTGAAAGTTTATTTTGCCCAACTGTGATGAGATTGTGGACAGGAACTAGAGGTATCGTACTTCCTTCAAAACGAATACATTTTGGTCGGATTCTTGCTCTTGATTGCTGGACTTTGTTTGAACCGGTGTGGCCAAACAGTTCAGCTGTAGTACTGTACACCCCTGCTTCCCCGAATCCCTCCCCCTCCAGGGTATCTCAATATGTCCCAGCATTGTTCTAGAATTATATTTTATCTTCTTGCAGTATTGGGGAATGCCGTGTGCTCACGTTATCTTCGATACAGAACCAACAACACGAGGAAAGAATGAAGCAGCGACATTTCAAGAAATGTCTCACGCTATGGTCAGGTATGAGGAGTGTTGTCCAAGTCATTGCTAGCTACATCTGAAGAAGATATGGAACGCTTGATCATAATTCCCAATCAGCTGTACTTACAGATATTCAATCATTATTTACAAGAGTTTTAATTCCTTTCCTTGCTGGATAGTGCTCACGATGCTGCACTTATTTCCTCTGGCCATTTTGAGGCAGAGTTTTGAAGTAAAAGGACTTGATAGATTGTGTCACGCCGTTTCATGTTGATCTGATTCTTCTTGTAGGGGTATGCAAGATGACAGTGGTGATCAATTTGTTGCCTATTTCCTTCCAACAAAAGACACTCTTTTGAAGCGCAAACGTGAAGCCGATAATGCGGATGAAGAGTTATCTGAAACGTAAGTGTTGCAGTTTTGATTTTTGATGTAAATACATTGCATGCTTGTAGTAATGATGCCTATCAGATAGAAGCACACACTCTTGGCATGCAGACAGGTCCGATATCTGGAGCTATTGTATTGTCAAATTACAGGCATGCAGACAACACTTGTGTCCAACATGGTTGTGATAGAAATATTTCTATATTTGCTCTGTGTAAAGAAGTTTTTGTGAACACATTGGTTGCCAAAATATAGTAACACACGCATGCACACACTTAGGATATAGACCGTGTAAACTGTATTGAACAGTAATTTTTATATTTTAACTATCGTAGCACACAGTGTGATCGTATAATCTATATCGTGTAGGATCTGCGGGCTGCCGAGCATTTCTTTCTAGACCTTTTTCTCGGTCCAACAATGTGAACTTGAAGTGTTAATGGGGACGAAGTTTTGAGCGCCAGGCTATCTCCTAATGTGGTGAAGTAATGGAGTAATAGTAACTGCGGTGTGATTGTATAAAGGCTTAGTATTATCAGCATTTTAAGGTAAACATTTTGTGATAGAAAATTAGAAATTACGTCAATTGGACATTGAAGCGAGCTCAATCGTGCTTCGTACTGTCTGTAATGGTCATCTTTGGGACCAGAGGAAAATGACCTTTATAGACAGGTGGCCTTTCTGTCCAGGTTGATTTCTTTACAAAGTGTCATTTTGGAGTTATGAAGAGTGGTCTTTATACATAGGTGGCTGCTTTATAGAGGTGGCCACTAATACAGGTTTGACTGTAGTACATTTCAGCATATGATAATGTCTGTTCCATTTATTTCATCAGATACGATTACAAACTGGCTAGAGAATACAACTGGAATGTAAAGAACAAGGCTAGCACTGGTTATGAGGTAAGACCAAAACGGTTGAGTGTGAACGATTCCTCTGTGTGTAACTGTTAGACATGGTCACCTAAACTGTTTTTAGTTTTTCTAAGTTTATCTTATTACGACACTGTTCCTTTCTAGGAAAATTATTTTGCTGTGTTTCGAGAGGGTGAGGGAGTCTTTTATAACCAATTGCAAACAAGGTATGATAGACCTTAGTTCAAAATTTAGTTTTCATTTTTCGCTGTTGTAAAAATCTGATTGTTATGTTGACATATGTTTTCCTTGTTGTTGTATTTATATAGAGTGAAGCTGAATAAACGACGCATTCGCGGAGGTGCAGGAGGAATAACGTCGTCAGTCTCCAAACTGATTGTTCGCACTCGTGATCCAACCGAGCAAGAGAATAGACTTCAGGTAATGACACAATTCGCTGCCATATTCCGTCGTTCTCTTGTTTCTTGGATTAGCATTTAACGTAGACAGTTTTGCAATAGGGTATAAGATTAATAGAATTATATCATATTAAATGGTCCGTTTGACAAGAGAGCATGATTTCACACAGACTATCGTGAGATACTCATTGTGGTCCCGCTCGATCAAAGCTTTACATGTGTTTTAAAGTTTGTGCGTTGGGATTTTGTAACTCACGAACTGTTGTATCACACTTTTGGCCTACAGTGTAAAGGAGCATAATGAACTTAATGATGGTACATTTCTATTCCATCCCAATGTATATCCTTGTATTTAGCATTACAGTGAAACCTGTCTATAATGGCCACCTTTTGGACCTGAGGAAAATGACCTATATAGACAGATGGCCTTTCTGTCCAGGTTGATTTCTATAGAAAGTGTCATTCTGGGGTTATGAAGAGTGGCTTTTATACACAGGTGGTTGCATTATAGAGGTGGCCGCTAATACAGGTTTGACTGTATGAGCTCTTAAGTGTTGAGTCTTTGCGAGCCTTATTTAGATCTAAGACAGTCAATGAGCTTTGGTCGTACATTTTACAGGAGGCTCGTCTAAGTCAATTGGAGAATGTAGTACACGAGGAAGAGGACGACGAAGATGATGACGAAGCTAACAGTGAAACCGGTGACAAGCAGAGCGGAGATGGAAAAACTAATCAAGTCGAAGCGAACAGTGATGATAACGAGAACAGCAACGCAGAGAAATCTGACTCGGACTCCGATGACCTATTCTAATATGCTGTTATGTAGTCATCATCGTTACATCTTGAGGGATAGAATTGCACGACTAATTCTTCTTTTGTGGTTTTATTGCATGTGAGTTTAATGTAAGATGTTTGTTGTTTGCCATCTCATAACAATCTAATTAGCAATACTGTAAATACAAAGTGTCACTGTGTTTCAGATTAATACTAAGTACTGCTTTCTCTGAATTGAACAATTATTTGAGTTAGACAACCCTTGTTGACCATCAAGAACTACATCAATAGATCGTCTGCTTTGCCGGCTTCATCTAGTTGAGCAAGTCCAACAGCCTAGAACGTGAAAAGTAGAAATACCGGAGCACATAGAAAAATGTAATACGTCATATACCATTACCTAACTTTTAACAGAAAAAAACTTTCTCGCCGTAAATATTTAACCCCTGTCCTGCTCGTAAATTTATCTAAATAAAGACTTGAAGTCGCTTCACCAATTGCTGATTGGTTGCTTGCGAAGGACTAACTATCTGATTGGTTGTCTGTTGCTACTTTTGACTTGTTTCGAAAACGTGTAGATACGTCAATAGCAGGACAGGGGTTAAGTAATACGTATAGTCGTATACCATTACCAAAACTTCTGAAAAAGTAAAAAATCACAAAATGTTTCTCGCTGTAAATAGTTAAGAAATCTATTTTTTGTTGTATCATACCCTTTTCATGTACTGTGGGTTGGTGGAAATATCTCGATCCATCTGTTGTAATTTCATGTCGAGTTCAATGCATACTCGCATCTGCAATCAAAGTGAAGAGAACGTCATAACAAGAGCAACAAAATAGCACTGTAACAGCCACAGATGCACACAGTAGACCACAATGTGAACGTAAAATTTCTCTTGTCACATAACGTTTAGTGAGACGAGAGAAATCTGCAGTGAACGTCGCTTACAAATCTGCCTATAAGTGAACAATTTGCTTGCAAAAACGTTTTGCATACAGTGAAACGTCGTTAATATCACACTTGTTTTCCAGTCACAAATTATGATTTATGAGCAGGCTAAATTAGTTGATTCTGACAGAGCTTAGTTCTCAGGCTGAAGTGATATTTTGAGCGGGTCAAGACATTAACCGAGGTGATATTACCAATGTTACACTGTATAAAATATCCAAGATATCCACCTCTTTGTCGATTTCTCTGAAAACCTCTGGAGTGTCATATTTGACAACGCTGTCGTGGAATGACACCATACCATTTCTATGGTTGATGCTTGCATTGATGTCGCCGTCCTCAATCTGAAAGCAGGCATGCAGAACATGATATAAAACATACCAAATACAATTAGTCTCAGCCATGCGAAATGCAACATTGATAGCACTTACCATGTTCAGAAGGTGTTTTTCGGCTTCTGCTGCATTTGGTAGATGAACTCTGGTTGCCATATCCGAAAGGGATAACGTGAGAAACGTCTGACGAATATCAACGGCAATACAATTATACAGGATTATGCAACAGCACGTCAGTATGGTCTAGCGGTTAAGGCAATTGATTTCCAGTCAGGTGTCAAGGGTTCATCTGCAATCAGAGACAGCTCATGTGTTTGCTGTAACTAATATTGTCATTATGCTGAGAGCCCCAAGGGAGATAAGATATTGACTTGATGAGCTACCCTTGTTAAAATAAAGATGCATTTATATTTACAACATCAAAATTCATAATGCTGATTAGTCTTGCGGACATTGCCAAATGACAAATACAAGATAGCCTAGTGAAAAGTAAATAGGCTGTTTGCTTAAGCCTTGTCCTGCTATTGACGCATATACAGTTATACACGTTTTGGAAACAAGTTAAAAGTAGCAACATGTAACCAATCAGATAGTTAGTCCTTAGAGATCAACCAATCAGCAATCGATAAAGCGACTTTAAGTCTTTATTTAACTAGTTATATCAGCAGGACAAGAGTTAATAATGTCTGTCGCATGTATTCATATTTTGTACGTGGACCAGTACGCTCAGCTAAGCATGACAATACATGAATTTACTGCACCTTTGTAAGACGATGTATGTTTTTCTTGTATACCGATGCAAGCAATTGCTTTACCAGTCCAACGTTTTGGTCCTTGAAACAACCGAGTAAATTTTAAAAAGTCATAACTAATAGCATGGAATTATGGCAGCAGCCAAAGAGTTGATTTGCAGTAGCTAAATGGATGGTTACAGTAGCTAATAATCTAAAGTCAGTAGATACGTCATACAGCAGCCAAAAAGTCGAAGGAAGCAGCTAAATAGCTATGATACTGTAAAACCATAGTTTACGCTAACATTGATGCCAAATCATACCACAGATCATAAAACAGCTGTGTTCTTGAGATTATAGACGTCTGCAATGTCCTTGATGACAACAAAATAATCAATCTTAAACAAATAATTGCTACAGATGGTAGCCGTACTTATCTGGACTTTACATCAAATCAAGAGAGATTTCCAGGTAGTAAAAGCAGTCCTCTATCAATTAGCTGCAGAAATGACCTTAAATAGCCTCGGAAAAGAGTATGTGTCTTTATTTGCATATTAACAACAAATAAGAATTTACATATGGAAGGCAAGTAAATCCTGCACTAATACCATACGAATCAACTATACAAACAATACAATAGATACTACATTACAATACGGTGCTCTCAAGTAAATTCTTGAACTTTCCAATGCTGCCAGCTGTCACCACACTTTCTGGAAGAGTGTTCCAATGTCTGATGACGCGATGGAAAAAGAAATGATGTTGTGCGTTATTATTCGCTACGGGCAAATAGTAACGATGACAATGGCCACGAGTGTTACTCGATACGATGCGAATATCAGACGGCAGAGACAAGCGGGTGTTTCCATTCAACAATTTGTAAAATAAAATCAGGTCCGATTTTATCCGACGAAACACCCGAAGAAGTGCTTATCCTAAGATGTGCCTATTCTGCAGGATTCGAAAGCAACCTCTTAGAGAACAGAAGATGGGCCAACTGCCGGAGTTTCGATACGACAAAGGCTCAAGTAGCTGCTGCAAATTAACTTTCTAGTTGATATAATAAATTTTTCCCATAAACAATGACTACAACACTAGATTCCAAGCCAATCAAGCAAACTAAAAAAGCACCATATTTCGGTCTCAAAAGTCAAAACTCATTTCCTACAAAGAAGCCCAACCTGTGGTACAAGACTACCTGCACTAGAAGTCTACTTCTCTTTGTCTGCTGGAATGATCACAATGATGATAATCTCTCAGTTGCTAAGGAATATTTAATCCAGTAGCTGAACACAGCTAGATTTTAATGACCCGAAATTAAAGCACAGAATATTAAAATTGGAGGCCTATTTCTCAAAATCTGAATAAAAGGCAATTCCTTTCTTACCCGCTGGAAAATTGTGTGATGTTTGCTTGCAATTGCTGCGGCACCATCCGCATCATGTCTAACGCAAGCATTGGCCAACTCTGAATATGCCATACTTAAAGGCTGAAAATGAGATGATGCATTTTACATAGTGAATACAATACCGTGAGTCAACATGGGTATTGCACGTTCAATTACACTTGGAGGTTTGATTATGGTATTCGACAGATCGTAATCTGATTTGACTCGAATTTTTTGCATTTTTTAAATCTCAAAGAGTAGCAGAAAATACCATTAGTGCTATATTTTGTATGCTTGGAGAATAACTTGCACAAACAAGTTGAAAGAGGAGCAAGCAGAGCCTCACAAGGGATCAATTGCAAGGCTATTTTGCTATGAAACAAGCATTAAAATGAAAACTGTTAGCGGAAAAACTAGAATTTGATAGTGACTAGAAAAAAGTTTAAAACCTTCCGCCAACACTTTAATCACAAAGAAGTAATTCAGGTTTGAATAGATTCAGAAATCCTGATTCGACGAGCATCCCAATTCAACAACATGTTAAAATCTGTCTTCATATCACCTTGGCAACCAAAGAAAACTGCTTTTTGAGAAAAGATGGTCTTCATTTAAACAACATAAAATGACAACGATAAATTGAAACTACAGTATAACTCGGTTAATGTAACCTCGATATTATCACGTCTCGGTTATTGTCACAGGAAGTGATATTCCACTGCCCAGTATTTTTACACTCGCTTATTGTCACAATTTCTGTGGTTTGTCGCCTTGCGTGAATTTATAGGCGCCGTAAATGTCGCGAAAGGAAAAGTCGATGAAGTAATTTTTTGTTCTGTTCGCCTCATTGAGCGTGACAAATCCAAGAAAATGAGTTTTGTGTTGCTTACATCTCTACATAATAGCTCTGTTTGATGTTGATACAGAGTTTGCTTTTCTATGGCCCGCCTTTGTTATTGTTTGAGCCGCCCCTGCAAAATTGGAGGTCTGAGTATGAGACTCGGTTATTGTCACGACTCGGATAATATCACGTTTTACAACTTTCCCGAGGGTGTGATATTAACCAAGTTACACTGTACAACAAACCTTTAGAAATCGTTCCACCACATTTGATGTGTACTTGGGCAACTTTGCAACCTGTAAAGAAAATATACGGGACACATGTCCATACAACAGGCTACTTATATCAAAAATGGAACAAAATCAACTTGCACATTCTAGCTTCCCAATAAAAAAAGGTTAAAATAGTACGCAAAAGAATTCATCGTACTTAAAATTATATCAGATAGAACAACATCTCTAAATCTATATCTTACACTTTGTTCTACCTGATATTATGATGTTGGAGCTCACCAACAAACGATAAAAGGAATAACTTTAAGTGATTGTAGATTTTGGAAAATCTTTTCAAAGACACTAAATATTTTCGCCAGACTTCATCTGACCTTGATCTATTGGTCTACTATCAAGGGGTCCAAAGGAATTTGCAGGATAGAGGAACATTGATATTTTAGTTATGTGAATAATGTAGGATTTTAAAGACATCAAATAAGTCCCATATCCTACAAATTCATGTGAGGCACAAATGTTCTGCAAATGCAAGGCTGTTAGAATAGTGCTTGTACAATCCCAAGATAGCACCACACAAATTATCCAGACAAATTACTCCTTCCTTTGACACTAAGGCTGCTATTACCGGACACCATCAGAAATACCTTTCCATGAAGTAGTGCTGAGACAATGATATATTTCTTGTAGCTCTCCAACATGATGTGACTGACGGCCAGAGCTGGAGTGGTGACACCCTAATTGGAAATCAGATGGCAAATAGGATAAACATTGAAGTGTAAGAAGGGCAGATTATTAGGAGCCATTGAATTACTGAGCTGATTCCTAAAACTGACTCATATCTAGTCAACTGGATTTTAAAATGTTTCAGTGCACTTTCTAGAGTATTGGCAAGGTCAGCTAAGGCTTTGATTTGAGTAGAAGGGTCCTATTTAAAAAAAAATTCAAATTGCTGTGAGAATGCAGAAACAGGAAAGGAGGATGGCGTTGTTCGTCAAGATAGGACCTAGTGCTCCTTGCTTTAGGCCAGCTAAGGCAAGATGGGTTGCCTAGCTGAAATGCCCTACAAACTTACAAAGAATACTGTCCAGTAGCCTTTTCTTACATACGCAATCTCGTTGATGTACGAGTACCAGCCGAGAGCGAGAGTCGAGTTGATGTCTTTATTGGACAAACACCGAGGAAGGAATGACTTGCAACGGGTTTACAACAGAGATTATTACTAGTTGACGGACAAATATACAAGATTGTTTACGGAAGGACTAACAGAGAAATGCTGCGCTACAATATACGGATTACACGGGACGACTTAACTAGACACGTATTCTAACATAGACGATATCCCTACAGTTGAAAAGGAAACGGTTTTAACAAAAAACAGAAACAGTCAAGACCTAGCAGCATACATAATCTCATGGCTACGACGGGACGACGGTCAGATCAACCTGGCTGAATTGGACGCAGCCATCAAAGGTCTAAATCTGGCGTTGTTATGGGGTGCTACGAAGATTGAACTGATGACGGACTCTTCGGTCGTTTTTCATGAGCCGTCCTTTTAAGCTTTAGTGTCTCTTTCGTCGTTGGCCTACCGCCTTCAATCGGGCAGAAGCTACGCACCCTCCACAATGTGACTGATGAGCAGTTAGTGCGTCACGCGTGGCTCTTATTAGAGGCGAACAGCGACGAGATTGTGGCCATCGGGCAACATCGCAAACCGCCCATTGCCGATCGGAAGTGTTTTATTTGCAACGACCCAAAGCACTTTGCTGCGCGTTGTCCTCGCCGTGGCCAGAAGGGAGCCGATGTGGCGTGTTCGGAGTGTGGGCAGACGGGACATTTTTCTTATGGTTGTGCTATGCCCAAGAATTTGGGAAACGGGGGTGGAGTCGTAGCGTCTGCGGAATGAGCTACGACCCCCGGACCTCTCACCACCTTTTATTCTGCGATGTTCGGATTGGCCATCACGATGTTTCTCTGATTATCGACACTGGATGCACTATTTCTATTTTGCATCGCACGGTCGCCTTGAAGTTAAACTGTGTGGTAGAGCCAAGTAAACACCGCGTTACCATGATGGACAGCTCGGTTATCGAGTCGTATGGTGTCACCAAGATTACTGTGACTTTGAATAAACTGGAGAGGCGTTTGCGTTGCCTTGTTGTTGACTCTCTGCTCGCTGACGCGGCGGATGGGATATTTGGCTTGAACGCTATTTTCGCGTCCGGGGGTCTGCACGTGCAGCCTGATGGCGGTGTCACCGTGGGACTCGGCTGTGGCGTTTCCGCTGTAGGCGCTGAG
>OFHS01000060.1:55905-70605 GCA_900245855.1 Calvadosia cruxmelitensis | reverse complement strand
GGGACCCGAAGCTGAGTTGAGAAATAATAGGCAGCATTCGACGCTGGCTGAATCGGTGTAGCAGGTCAGACCAGCTATTTCTAATGTTCCTAAAGTTGATTTTACTATTTTCAGGTAGGAGATACTGCTTTATGGCCTAAAACGAAAAAACTGTGATTTGAATTGGACTAATTAACCTCCGCCCAAATACAAAGCAATGACGCTGGATGCAGCTGCATTAGCAGCACGGACCAGCTAGTTATTTATATTTGTATCTATTCAATTCATTAAACTCTACATGCTGTTGATATCCAATAGAAAGAATTTACAAATCAATTTAGATTAAACCACAAGCATCAACATACCTTCTACAGTAACTGTTTTCTTCAAGAAAAAACCAACCGCTTCAGTTAACTTTTTGTATGCTTGATGCCAGTCAATTGAATACTCGCTTTCTTTGTCCAATAAACTTAGAAGTACTTCCTTCATTTGATAAGATTCGGCTGAAAAACACATCAATGTACACCATGTTTTAATCTTACAACAAAAGGTATAGCCTTACCTGTCTTAGGGACCACCTGTGTTGACGACTAGTCTAGAAAATTGATAGAAATCCATCTGCTTTCAAGGAGAATGATTATACAGTATTACAATATGCACTTACCAAGGACTTGGCATTTCTTCTTCCAGACATCTGATCTTGCTATCGACAACCTCCAGTTCTTACAAACCTGTTGAAGTCAACGGTAAACAATGTTATTTTTATTGTGCTCATAAATATTAGCCAATGCACTATCATCCATTATGATACATGATGCAGCGCGTTACTATTTATTAACTATTATCCAAAAGGAGTCTTGCAAATTTAAGGGGGAAACCAGGGGGTCAGCTTATACATAAGATTGACTTATACAAGCTAATTTATAGGGTTGCACCGATCGACCGAAAAGTTGTTTGATCGGTACCGAGATCAAGTGGTGATTGGTTTTGATTGTTAAAACCGATCCCGTCCCCGTCTGGCCAACAGGTAACCGATCACGAAATTTTGTAATAACACATGCATACTTCCACCAAAAGTCAAGATGATACAACCATATACACCATCAGTTTGTATCTCAATACAAAGAGAGCTAAATTTGCCAATACTTGCTGCTATAGCATTCAAGCCTCTAGAAATCCATCGAAACTCAACCTAGACTTCAATTTTCGGCGCTGAAGAGCCATCCATGGTTGCTTTATTAATAATTGTGGACAAAATAGCAGGCCCTCACTCGAGATAGACATACTAATGAAGTGTCGTTTTGACAGAACAATTATCAGTTTCCTTTGATGATCGATCGGGGATCAGTTGTTTAATTTGTAGGTCGGTCGGTGATCGGATCGGTTCAAATGAGTGTGTTCGGTGCAACCCTAGTAATATAAAATAATGAAAAACTACATACTTTGAGCAGTTTATGGTTATGTATACTCTCTTCTTATAATTAACAACTGTATAATTTAAGATTATTATATTTCAAGCTATACAATATATTATTTACAATTTTGAAAAATATTTTTCTTTTTCATTATATCAAATGAGTAGGAATTTACTTGCCATGGATGCCATGCATAAGTCCTTGTCTCCAAGAAATTGAAATATATCCAAAAGGACTTTCTCAGGCATCCGAGAAATGTCTGAGGAGTCTCTTGTCCTGAAAACAAATAGCGATAAACTAAATAGCAAAATTATCACCATTAAGAACAAATGCAGTGAAACCTGTCTATAATGGTCACCTTTTGTACCTGAGAAAAATGGCCTTGATAGACAGGTGGCCTTTCTATCCAGGTTGATTTCAATAGAAAGTATCATTTTGAGGTTATGAAGATTGGCCTTTCTACACAGATGACTACTCTATAGAGGTGGCCGCTAATTACAAGTTTGACTGAACTATAAAGTTGTCGGTATGAACATTTTGGCTTTGTAAAAATAATGTTGATTCAACAATCTTCATGAAAGGTGTTGTAATGGCTGTCTATATTATTATTATTATTTTTTCTTGTATGAAAATCTTACAGTTGTCTGATGGTGTCTGCCAAAGATGAGAGTTCTTTAATGGTAATGTGTTCTAGTAACGAGAGCAGACAGTCTCCTCTTTCAGCATCAGACCATGATGTTATATGCTAAAAAAACAAAGAGCAAGCTATTGCTAGAGATCAAGACGATTTGCCTGATAACTGAGACCAGCATATTCCTATTCTAGAACAGAAGTTAAAATAACACAAACAAATAGAACTAAAATTGTGATGGTGATACCAGAATGTGACTCTGGAATTGCGGAAAGCAACTTGACATTATTGACTTTTACAGTCGAACCAGTCGTAAGCGGACGGTCAACGGTCCACTCATAATTGTCCGTATAGGACAGGTGTCCGCTTAAGAGAGGATGACGTCATTCAATAAGAACAATAGATGCGGCTCAACAATGAAGAACTTGAACAATAGAAATTTTCGATTTTGAATTTCAAAAGTTAAAATTTTGAAAAACGAATTCAAATAATTTTGATTTCCTTGGTGAGAGCAATTCTCCGAGGGACAACAAGTATTATGGACAACACAGAGGCAGGTTACGGATTTATAAACAACCTTGAACTTCAATGGACAAAAACCACACGAAAGCAATTCGCAAACGAAAAACGACTTCAAAAAGCGTGGTTTAAATTTGCTTGGCTATCGAACAACCTATCACATACAAATCTATTGTTTGCTTCAGCGCTCACAAAAGAAAAGGCGGATCGAATTACCGTTCTCAGATTCAATCATTTCTGCGAACTCGAGTCATAAAACTGAAGCACCCAGAAATGGGTAAACGTTGAAGCAAGGTTCTCAACGGAAGTCCTTAGCAGCTGTTTACGATGAAGTGGCGCTTTGATGTTGGTAAACTACGCAACACAAAAGCTGTCTGCGTGATCTTGGGTGTGAATAGAACTCGACCTTCAAAGAAACGCCTTGCAACAACCGGTAGCAGAAAGCGATGTCCGCTTATGGGAGGTTTGTTGTCCGCAAGGGACTCACGAAAAGTATCCGCTGTCCACGTTGGACAGGTGTCCGCTTACTGGAGGTATGATCTATTGAATTTTTGATGGGGGGACCGAAAAGTGTCCGTTTACAAGAGGTGTCCGCTTACGAGAGGTGTCCGCTAGTACAGGTTCGACTGTACTTTCCATTGTTAGTCTAAAATGTGGTTTACATGAAATTGAAATAAATGATGCTTCAAAATTCCAACTGGCGAATCAGTCATCCCCGAACATCATTTTCCTTATTGACTGGTCTTGAGTGTACGTCAACACTCAACCACACCCTGCAAAGTACTGTAAGTGTTGTGTCCCATCAAGTCGTCTCCTCTCTGAACCAAAACATCTGAGCTGGTAGGTGCACAGTGTTGGAAACCGAGATTGAGAAAAGTACAGAAAAACTGGCGCGACGTGGGAGTCGAACCCACGACCTTTGGATTGCAAGTCCACTGCTCTGCCGTTAAGCTAGACGCACCCTCGTTAATCTGCACAACAATCTCCCTTATATATCTGCCGCCGAGTGAGCCTCGTTACGTCGTCGTGTACCGGCCATTTGGTACACGACCGCTTTTCATTTTACGAACCACCATGAGTTGCTTTGTAGAGTATCTAGTGTAAACATACACTCTCCAACACAAAGGTGTACAATAGTCCTAGTACGGTATCTGTGCTGGCTGCACCGCAGTGACTACTAGCTAGTCTGACTAGTACCATCCATTTACCAGTAAAGTTCCTTCGAATGCCAGCCAGTACTAGCATTATTGACATGTAGGCTCTCCTGCTATGTACACCAGAAGACGTCCTTGATTGTTCAATGTACATACTTTACTGTCAGGTTGTTGTACTGAAACTATTTTTACATTCATAATTTTTCCTATGTAATTATACAGAGCTCAACCGAAAACCACCTTAATCGGTGATGTTGACCATCGGTCGAAATATTTTGAAATAAAAATTATTTGTGGAAGAGTGTTTTTGATTGTGTAACAAAGAAAAGGGCAAAAGGTTTCCAATGAGGAATATCAGGATTTAATTCTACATTTATCGTTTGTAGTAACTTAGTAAACATATTATAGTCAAACCTGTTTTAGCGACCACCTGTCTCAAGAGACCATCTGCAAATAATGCCTTGAGATTTCAACACTGCATTCTACCTGTACTAAGAGACCACCTGTTTCGGGGACCATTTCAATGACCCCTTACGCAGACGCTAATGACAGGTTTGACTGTATAGGGTAATTACAGGTATGACAGGTAGCATAAAAAGTAGTATGCTATTAATTACCCGAAGCATTTGTCCTTGATGTCTCTCTAAACTTGATGTCTCTGCATTGGTGGTTGATTTCCCTAACTTGTTAATCTTTCGCGACCTTTTAGAAGAATTTGAACGTTTCTTTTCCAATTTACTAATATAGCGTATACTGCTATTTCTTTCCCTGCTAAGGACGGCATCGGTATTTGTTTCGAGGGTCTTGACTTCATCATTCGTTTTGGGCTTGCATGTCAAAGACACTCTCTTCGACAAATACATCTCAGATTTGCTGTAAATAATGTTCTTTAATTTTGAAATGGATATTACTGACCGCGGATTCTTCAGGGTGTTTTCAAATTCTTTGTGATAGACTGGTTCCACTACAGTTGATAAAGTTTTCAAATAACTCCGCGAGCATTGACAAACCAACATGGCTAACACTCCTTGTCTCTGACATGGCGTGAACGATACGAAGCGTTTCACAATGTCACAAAATATTTCCTGTTTCTGTAGCGAAGCAGAGTAGTATCTTTCAAAGTTCCGCGTTGGTTGTAACATCATTTGAGCTCACATCAAGGGTGAATTCCGAGGCGAACTCTTCAAGGGGCAAAGTATCCAACGTGTTGTTGTTGACAATTCTGATTTCCTTAGAAACGAGATTCTCGTAGTCATATCCAAATATCGAGGCCAGTTCAATAGGATACCGATTAATAAATGGCGGTTTTTGGACGTTGAATTCACGTGTCAACAAGTTGAAACTTGAAGATGGACCGATAAATCTTTTGCAGGTTCGTTACGATCTCAGCTCATGCTCATGCGTGATACATGTCTGTGACATTTGTATAAATATGCTAACAGATTGTAAATGAGCCTTGGTAAGTGACAGGTAAGAGTAACGAAAGCAGATAGCAGAATGCTAATTGCTGCGGTAATTGCAGACATGCAGATCAGCAGATGATGCAGTGTCTGAAACTCTGAATGAAGTCTCGAAAATCTTACTCTGACAAACGTTCCTCTTTGATGATTAATAATGATGTCTACTTTAAGTTGAAAAATCACGACGGTTAGGTTAGGAGAAAGACGAAGTCACGAAGTTAGCCAAGCCAAGTCGCCAATATCATTTGCCTCTGATTTGCCATCCAAAACTTAAACCTGGAGTACGGAAAACTGTAGGCCTACGACTACGAGGTAAAACCGTGAAATAAATAAATCGAACCAACCGAAGCAAAATTGCAGCTTGCATGATATTATGTATTTTGTACAATGTGGTTATGGTATGGTTTGTGCTTTTCTTCAGAAATTACGTTCTGAAGAAAGCTGCAGTCTGGCCGAAGGTCAAAAGTGATAATGGCTGTACAAGCCAAAGGTGGCAAGATGAGTCGCGGTGCAGCAGCTCCAACAGTTGCCCAAATCCAGTCTGATATACTGACAGAGGTGCGAATACTTTCCATACTTCTTATTGGAAATGTGTTGACTTATATTTTTGAAATATCTTGATAGGCATTTGATTCATTTGTAAACGTTAAGTGCTCAAAACTCATTCATTCTCCTTTCATGTGGTGTAATAGTAGCCTTTACTGCTGTTGTTGTTGTAATAGCCATCAGATCTGGCTGTCCAAACTTTTTGGAGAGTGAAGCTAGACAAGCGCCGACACTCCTCCCATTCCATGAAACCGATTGCGCAAGGACCCAATTGCCTGTAGTCCATTTTGTGATCACTTTTTAAACAGGTCTCCCACCGCCCTAGCTCAATGATGAGGACGCAACACCTCCAGAGCCTTTACTGTATTGATCATGCTTTCTGCTATTTTGGGGCAACTTCCTCTTGTTTCCTTTTGCTGATAATGAATGATCCATATTCTTTTGTGATTTTTTGTCAACACAATGTTCTTTTTCAGTTTGCTGGGCATTACTGGGCTCCACACAGCGTAGAGAAGAAACGTCCATTTGATGCAAAGGTCTTGTCTCATTCAATTACTTAACTATTTCTCTCTTGCTATGCCACAGTCTCAGTTGCACTTACATTGCGTCTTGACTCGTTTTCAGAGCTGTAAGTAATCATTACTGAAGTAATTGATTACCGGTAATAGTTACTTTTGTGGTAATTTCTAGGTGTAATCAATTACTTTATCAGTAAATTAATTTCAAAAGTAATAGTTACTTTTTCTGGTAATGAATTACTTCTTGGTGGAATCTAGATTACAGATTACTTTTTCTTGTTTTGAGACCTACTTTGGACACTGCTAGCAATTTCCCAGCTATTTTTGGCAACATTTTTTCACCCAATCAACAGTTCGCTGTCCAGCTAATGCTCACTGCATGGCTTCATCTATAGAACCTATGCAGGTTCTTCAGGATTAAGATAATTATAGATAGGAACATGTTGGATGCTTACGTCCTGCCCGCCCTCAGATATTCAAGAGTTCAGCATTTTTAGATATCATTCTACCCTGAAAGTTTTACCTCTGGAGTCTGGAGCTCAATGTCTTTTGCCAGTGAGAGCAGCTGATGGATTGATCCTCTAGATTTACAACATTTCAAAGGGTTTCTCTTTAAATAAATTAGTAGGAAGCTAGCAACTGTGAAGTATGAGGTGTAATACTGACATATATATATATGTATTTGAAATATGTAAAAAGTTTTCCAAATAATACACGAATAGAAGGCGCATTTAGCGCATTTATACTAATCGGTTTACAGAATTAGTTGATATTATGTCTGATAAATTTAAGTAAAAGTATGGCGTAGTTTGTCCTGTGGAGTCTCCAATTACAGTCAATAGTGAGTTGCGATAGAGCTCATAGCAATGATTTGAATTTCGGTTCAAAGCACTACATTTTAATATTTTATGCATGAAAAGTAATTAGTAATCAGTAATTATAATTACTTTCAAATCTCAGTAATTTGTAACGGTAATCAATTACTTTGCGTAGCCAGTAACTGTAATAGTAATCAATTACTATCTGAGCTGAGTAATTGTAATTGTAATTGATTACTCAAATGGCAGTAATTTTACAGCTCTGCTCGTTTTATAGGTTGTTGAAAAGATTTACAAAGAGGAGCTTGTTCCTAGTGGGTAAGTGAACATTGCAGATCTTTATATAGACTTTGCATTTACCGTAACATTTCATCAGGAGCAAATATAATGGAACTTTATTAGTGACTAATTCTATGCATTAGCCACCTGCCTACAGTAGCCAGTGAATAATACTCAGCAAGTAGCATGTTCGTACAAGGTATCTTGTATATGTTCTATATATTTAGGGCGTGTGTTGCTTTAATTTGGGTCATCTTTCAATTGCCAATTGAGGTCAGATATCCCCCCCACTAGACCTGACCATAGCATTAACAAGCTTGAGTCTATAACTGATGTGCGAATTCCATGACTGTGTCTACAGACTTCAAAGTATTGTTATTTTTGTTTGTTTACGAATTATAGCTAGTCATTGCTGCTCATGTCAGGACAAATCTCCTCACATAGAGACATTTCGACTAAATCATTCCATTAGCCATACTTTCCAATAACAGTTTGTGCAACGATTAGACTTGTTGGACTTCAATGTAACTTTTGCAGTAAATGTAAAAGTCATTTTGTTTAACAAGGGTAGCCCAATAAGCCAATAGCTTGTCTCCCTTGGGGCCCTTAACAATCAAAAGTACAGAAGACATAAAGAATATGTATGGACTGGGCTGGGAGTCGAACCCGGGACATCTGACTGGCGGCCATACATACTAGCCCAGAGACCACATTGCAGTATTCTTTATGAAATTTCAGCAGCCAATATTACATAATGGCATCACTGATTCTCAAAAAATAGGAGCCAGTAACAGTTGTGGCAAGGATAGTTTATTCCGTCCATGAATCCTTTCCTTTTCATCAACAGCTTCTCCATACGGCGCATCATGCTTCTTGAATTCAGGTAGACTTACTCAGTTTTACGCCTTTTAAAGTAATGTTTACTTTTTGACATTTGTTAATATTTATATGACTTTACGTTTTCAGTCAGTATTTAGAGAATTTCCTATGGCCAAATTTTGATCCTAAAAAGGTCAGTATGAAATAGAATTAGACTACGTTTGCGTGCTCACAGTTTGACTAATGGCTCACTGTCTTTCATTAATCAGCATGATATTGATTGAATGCATTTTTTACGTTTTGGTTTTGTTTAGTCATCCGACTTTCATGTGCTGTCCATATGCATTATGACCAATGAAAAGTTTCGGGAGAAGATTTCGCCGTGGGATGTAAGTAGGAATAATGATGTTGGTCAGCGTGCGGTCTGCTTCAATTGCTTCACACAGTGGACACCATCATCCACTTTTGAGTGATTTTCTTGCTGAATTGTCTCGTGTTGTCTGATTTAATATTGTGTATAAGTCAAATACTAGTTGTTTGGGCCAAAGTGGTAGATTTTATGAGTTGATTAAATTTTAATAGTGAAGGCCCCCATATGCACTTAATAATAGCACTCGTGTATAAGCCAACATAGTACAATCTTTTCTGCATTAGTGTCCACCTCTATAGAGCAGCCACCTGTATATAGAGGTCATTTTCGTCAGGTCCCAAAGATGACCATTTTAGACAAGTTTCACTGTACTTTGAGACTAATAATGTGATGCTAGATATCCGATAGAGACACAACGGTAATATACGGTAGTCGAGTTCGGCTGTGCATGTTGTTTTTACTCATGGTTACTATGATAACCAGAGAGTCTGTGCTGTGGACTGTAGCATTGATTATTTGTTTTTTTCCATCTAATTGATAACTGTAGTTATTTTTCTTGTAATGCTTAAAGACTGATGCTGATATTGCATAGGGCACTGTCTGATTGTAACTCATTCTATTTTCAGGCATTTGTCAAACGACCAAAGCTATTCCCAGATTTCTTCAATCGTGTTATGAAGATTGTCTCTAGCGATAATAAGGTATACTATAATCAAACCTGTCAAAGCTATAATGTTCCTGTTAAATTGGAATAAATGAGCAATTAGCCACTGGCTAATGAGCTGCTAAGCCAAGGCAGGAATTAAAGTGTCATTCAGAGCTTGTGCATGATGTATGTTTGACTCTGATTATTACAAAATCCATTTCCTAACTGATCTCAGATAGCTTGTACTAACTAACGGGGATTCCTGAGCTAGCGACAAGCGCTACGAGCTTCAAGGTTAAAGCTGGATTCTGGATTCTGATAATTTTGCCAGCAGGTTTCAAGCCATCCTGATTGTCTCAGTCCACATTTACACAGTCCTTCTCTGATAATGTTCAATTTCATAGATCAGTTAATTGAATAGAATAACCCTGAAACCAGTATTATTATAGAAACTGACCTGTGTTTAAAGACAGTTGTCCATAGTTACCAATATTGTTTGCTCCCTAAGGCTTTGATTGGCTGTTTTAGACAGGATTATTTCTAGCTCCAATTTTGCGGCCTTTTTTACTGAAAACTGAGCCAGCCCGCTATTTGGTAATGCGGAATTTTATGCTCTGCATTTTAATCAAACTCAGGAAATTACTATGGTTTTATTTGCCTTGTTTGCTATTTTGATATTGTCTTCATTTGCAATCTTTTTCTGCTTTAGGTTTTTTCCATTCGGGAGCACTGCATTTTGCAGGTGTTCCTTATCAGATGTTTCAACAGCCTGGTGAGTGGGATTTGATTTGATTATACGGACAAACTGCTACTTTTATATTGATGCAAGTGTAAGTTGTTTTACTACTTAAAACAGTCTTCAACACTGCTGTCAACGTTCACTCATAGCTAATCGTTTGCCTTGTTTGTAGTTTTCCTCTGAATATGAGACTTGAGTTATTCTCTCCTTGATGTGGTGTAGCGGTTAGGATATGTATTTGCCAATCTAGCATCCCAGGTTCAATTCTTCATCCAACCGAACACCTTATGGTGATGAATTAGCCTCACTTACTCAACCTCTTTAAGTCAACCTCTATTCAATGTATAGCCTCGTTTCATATTCACCTGTAAATTAATGTAATCTAGAATTATGTTCATTCCTGAATAACGTCTCACGACCGAAGACACTGTTGTCTTGCTCTCCTTTCGATTACTCTCGTTCTATATAGAACACATCCAGATCTACACAGATCACACATGCACCTACACACTTCGATCACAACGGATCACATAACAGTTATGTGGTTTTATATAGCAAGTGCCCCAGGGGCCAGGGGAGACAAGTCATTGGCTTATAAGTTCCCATCTTGCCTACTTCCTCACTTTTTCTGAGTCAGATTACTGTTGGTGGGCTAGCCCCCCGCCCTGCGTTCAGGTCGAAAGACCCTCCCGCCTGACGCGAATAGCTTTCTTTCTTTTCTAAGATTACTATTGAATGTCCTAACTCGCTTAATATTCCACTGCTCCAGTGATGTAAAAGCTACAAAATATAAGTAACTAGTTACATTTTAAAGTTACTTGCTTTACTCAAGTATAAGTTACAGTTACAAGTTGCTTAGTCAAAAAAGTAACTTTTTTGACGTTACAAGTTACTTCAAACCAAATGTAACTTTTCGCTAAAAGTTACAAGTTACTTCTATTTTTAACAACATTTTTGAAACAAAGAAACTCAAAACAGCATTCAGTTTCCGTTCTGCCATTATTACGGCATTTAAATATCAATGGCAAAAGGCAGGGCAAGGTATATAAACATACGGAAAGTTTATTGATGAAATCATAGACCCGTTGTTTGTTGTTGTTCCGACAACTTTTTCGCGAATCGATTTGATTTTAAATCAATCATGTTTTGCTGGTCAATTAATTGAATTTCAGTTTCAAAATCGATTTTTCTCACACGAAACATCTACAACATCCAAGCATTCTTATTCATTGAAATCACAGAGCCGTTTACCAGTACTGTTGTGAGCTGCTCACGTGTCGTGAATTCATGCGCTCCGATGCACGATTGTTGTGGCTGCAATCGCGCGGCTGTGACAAAGGTTTGAGGTGCGAACAAAGGACTTTGGAATTCATTATTCGCACTTTCACGGCCGCTTTTGTTTCAAACAACCAAAACGACAGCGATAGTCTCGGTTGAGAAAGCGAGATAATCTTAACTTATTAAGTAAAATTCTGGCAGAGAATTCCTATTTTCAACGTTAAAAATTGCTCTGCAAGCAAGATCGCCACTCTTTTTGCGTTGTTTATTCTTTGAATCGGATTCCCAGAAAGACGATCTGAGGAGCCAAGTGACCTTCTCTATTGTAAATGGCAAGGCAAACAATAGATTTGTAATTCAAAACTGACTTGTTAACTCATCGTAAAGCCGCTGTTATGGCAACACGTCATGTTGAAAAAGAGCCGTTTCCTTTTGGTATCGTAATCAGAATCCTTAAGAACGACGCGCTCATATACTTGCGACGGCTTGCTAATTGTTTTTGTAGTGTGAAGCTGTCCTGCACAAGCAAATTACCCTCTTCTGGCTTTCACTTCGGAAATAACAGCTTTCTGTTGTTACTGTCACGCAAATTATAGGCCAATTCAGGTGTCGAGTTCTTTGCAGAATGGCTGATGAAATTTAAGAAAGGAACTTGTAACGGAAAGCAATTGAGAAGTAACGTGTTACAGAAAAAAGTAACTCGTTACCAGATAAGTTACGTTACAGCACAAAATGTAACTAGTTACACTAAAAGTTACTCCAAAAGTAACTTTTCCAAGTAACGCGTTACTTTTGTAACGCGTTACTCACAACACTGCACTGCTCACAATTGAACAAGAGGCATGATTGACTGTACTTCTCTGGCTGCTGAAGTTGGATATCAGTGCAGATCAGATTTACATTTAAGTTTCTCTGTCGATACTACTACTACTACTACTACTACTGCTACTATGAACTTCAGATCTGTACTTGTCAAAAATTGCTTGTAATGGCCCAAAATAACGAGTTTGGAGTTTGCTTTCTTTTATTGTAAAGTTTGCTAAGTAGAATGAGTTTAAAATGAAGATATTAAGTGAAAATAATGAATATAGTGTTAATAGTGTACTGTATCTCCATTATTTAAGATCAATAATTACCTTAGCTAAACAGTTTACTACTAAAATTTCTTGGAGCGTAATTAACTGTTTAATTACACTGTGTGACGTTCATCTTCAGACTGCGAGAATTTATTCCTTGTTTCTTTGTTGTGGCTAATGTGGATGGTATATTTAATTATTTTGTAAAATACTCTTTTGCTGCAGTATCATTTGCATCTGTTATTCTGTTTCCATGGTTACTATTTTGTTTGTAGGAGCGAGACTTGATCCGTGAACAAGTTCAGAAGTTGGTTTCTCTACCGATTTGGGAATGTTTGTTGCCTGTAAGATTCTGTTTCATGTATTTGGCTTGTCATCTGTCATTTGAGATGAAGGCACTGTTTTCTTATGCAATGTTTTCATGTGGTGTTGTTCGGTATTACATAGTTGTGTGCAATGTGCACTAATTGACCGAGTGCATTTTTTATGTTTTAAACATTAATGCTAGTTGACCTCTGCCACAGATGCTGACACCAGAAAATGGCTTTGTTTGAAGCGCATTTGACAGTACTCTTTTCTACGATAAACAACTTCATTTCAAGGATAGTGTTTGGCTCTCAAAGTTGTCGATTCCAGGTCAAAATAATTATGTGACTGTACAGTCAAACCTGTATTAGCAGCCACCTCTATAGAGCAGCCACCTGTGTATAAAGGCCACTCTTCACAACCCCAAGATGACACTTTCTATGGAAATCAACCTGGATAGAAAGGCCACCTGCCTATAAAGGTCGTTTTTTCAGATCCCAGACAGGTGACCGTTATAGATAGGTTTCATGCACTGTAGAAGCCAAGCTGGACAGTGCAGTCATTCTCATTTGCATTAACAATGTGAGTTACCTAGTTTGCTAATTAACTAGATTTGACTGTAGTCTGGTGTATGCAAAATCCGCACTTACGCAGAACAAATGTTCACTCTAAAACTCTTTTCATTCAAATGGTGTCTACTGTAACAACAAGGTTTGTGAAATTTGAAATGTTTGGTCTAAGAAGAGTTATATGAGTTACTTTGATTGTTTAATAGGGAAGACTTGAAATTGAGCTAAAGAAGAGCTCCAGATATCAGAAGTATTGGAATGCCATTAAAAAGCGTGACGCTCAACTGGACGCAGAAGGATTAGAAACGTAAGAAATCAGCAAGAATGCAACATGGCATTGATCTTGACATGTTTCTTGTTTGCGATTGCCTTTGTGGTGATGGCTGATGATTTGAAGTTAACCATCCATGAGGCACATATAGTCTTTCGGTTGAAGTTGACTGCTAGAAGTGTCATTGTATAATGGCATTCCTAGTAGCTATCGTAGGCAAGTGGTTGTGGTATGGATTTCAAAGGTTTAGCGGTATTGCATGTACGAAAAACAGGCATCATTTAAGATGTCATACAGTCCAGCAAGACCAATGTTGAGAGAGTACTGTTTATTTTTTCCTTGTGTGTTGCTTATAACATTCATGGAGAACATTGCAATGATTGCAATCTGTATTCTTTTTCGAAACAAAGTGCCCATACGATGCAGTTGAATCTGGATTCCTATCTATGGCCAGCGTCAGATAATCAAATACTATCTTGTGAGAAACATTAAATTGTATTTCCACGCTGTCTTTCATTGAAATGGTCCTTGCTGTATATGTTTTCGACAGGAGATTAAAATCTCAAAGGTAACTGTTATTAGAAAGTAACACTTTCTTCCTTCTTTAACGGATATTCCGTAAATCCAAATCAGTCATGTGCTCTCTTGGATATCCTATCCTGTAACTGAATTGGACTGTATATATATATAATATTGCATATATGGCTTTTGGTTGAAAGGGTGAAAACTGAACGTCAGTTCCTGTCAAAAATGATCTACAAGTTCTTCGATGTATTAGACTCAATCCCGCTCGCAAGTAAGTCCTTTTGTCCTGTTGATAATGTAATTCTCAGTTGTTTACTCATGATATCAGACTAGCTGACTTTGGGAGCAATACCTTCAAGCCCGTAGACTGTCACAGACAAATTTAAACGTTTATAGTCCATTGTTGGAATGCCATCATTATGGTGATTCTCTAAATTGATAAGCCAAGTCTAATTGCTACTATGAAATATAGCCTCGATTAAGTCTCTTTAAGTGAGATGTATACTTGATATCGGATTACATATTCATGACTTCTTATTAATTGTTTAGAATTGTACGGCATCGAGATCAGATCGATTCCGATAGGAGAACACCCATATTGAGTATGTGTCTTTATTCGAACAAATAGTTGAACAAACAGAATACACTTATAGAAGGCACATAGATTGCACTTACACTAAACGGAACGACCCTTCAGGGCCCAATTACAAATGAATGCTTTTTAAACGGTCTTAACCCTTGTCCTGCTATTGACGTGTATACACGTTTCTGAAACAAGTCAG